>CAIGQZ010032406.1:155635-175115 GCA_903798205.1 Danio tinwini
TGTGTGTGTGTGTGTGTGTGTTGTGTAGTTTGACTATGGAGCCGTGGCAGACAGACTCTTCGAGGTTGCCAGTCACTCAAACATCCCGAGCTTCAACCGCTCCCAGATCTACAAGTTTGTGAAAGTGTAAGTGCAGTGTGTGTGTGTGTGTGTGTGTGTGTGTGTTTCACAGCAGTAAAGAGCAGTATAACACAGATGATGTGTGGTGTATCTGGTGTGATTGTTGACCTTCTCTCTCTCTCTCTCTCCCCGCATGTGTGAAGATTCCGGGACCTGAGTGAAGGTAAACCCTGTTCCAACCATCCCGCTTTCTACAGACGAGTGTGTGTGTGTGTTTGCATGCGTGTGAGTGTGGTTTTGTGTATGCGTGCAGGTGTGTTTGTATGCGTGTGTGGCATGCACATGATTGTGTGTCTGTTTGTGTAAGCGTGCGTGTGTGTGTGTGTGTCGTCTGAGCAGTGTGTCTCTGTGTTCAGGTGTGTTCCCTCAGGATGAGGTGGAGGACGTGTCGTCTGATGAAGATGAGTTTGATGATGACAGACGGAGGAAGAAGAAGAAGAAGAAGAGCAGACAGCAGGACTCGCTGAACACACACACAGGTCAGCCTCGTCTGATGATGATGAGCCGCTCTTCACATCAGTGATTATAAGGCACATTCAGCAGGTGTTTCTCTCAGAATAACACCTGACAGGTTCATCAGCAGCTGATGTAGGAGACTGAAGGGGTTATTCTGAGAAAACAGATCCTGATTATTACACAGATACTGGACACTAAACACTGCTCTGAGCTGTAGTAGTTCTTGAAGGAAACACACTGAGCTGACAGAAAAGCTCACAGCTGAGGGAGTATCCACTACCCTGGGCATTATTCAGACACTAGAGGGCGCTAAAGAGTCAGAAACAGCAGCACTACAGGCCAGCAGATCAACATGGATGAGTGTATTCACTGACGGTGATCCTCAGTGCACTGATCAGTGTGTGTTATTCAGCGGTGGCTATCTGGGACTAGCAGACCGTCAAATATCTAAACATTCACTCCTGTATTTACTGACAGTGTCTAGATTTCTGACCCCTCATATTCTAGATCAGAGGTCATCAATCTCGGTCCTGGAGGGCTGGTGTCCCCTGCAGGGTTTAGCTCCAACTTGCCTCCATACACCTGCCTGGATATTTCAAGCATACCTTGATTAGCTTGTTCAGGTGTGTTTGATTAGGGTTGGAGCTCAAATCTGCAGGACACCGGCCCTCCAGGAGTAAGTTTGGTGACCCCTGATCTAGATATTCACAGTTCTATCTCTGCTGAACATGGTCCAGTCCTAACACAGCAGACCTCAGTCACAGAGGATTCAGACTCCACTCTCATATAGTGTACACATCTCCAAAACAACACACCTGGTTTAGTGGTGCAGGTCAGGATAATGAAGCCATTGTGACTGATGGAGAACTAATGTCCACAGGTGAAGCAGAGACCAGCACACCTGAAGACAACAAACCCAAGAACAAGAAGAGGAAGAAGAAGAAGAAGAAGAAGACACAACAACACACAGAGACAGCAGATGGAGGACAGCAGAGCTCAGGAACACACACAGAGGAAGATGGAGGAGCTCCTGCAGGGAAACCACAGAAGAAGAGAAGGATGCAGACGCCAGCCGGAGCAGATGAACATACACTGATGAAGAAAAGGAAGAAGAGTCTGCACACACACACCAATGGAGACACTCAGATAGAGGAAACCCTTGTGGAGAAACCACAGAAGAAGAAGAAGATGCAGAAACCGCTGAACGGACGCACACAGCTGACAGCACAGAAACCACAGAAGAAGATGCAGAAGCAGATCACAGACGGACACACGCTGCTGACCACAGAGAAACCACAGAAGAAGAAGAAACCGAGCCAGAAGCGGGCCGCAGCGGCGCTGGTGAACGGACACACGGTAAGAGCTGAAGAGCACCTCTGAACACACTGAGCTCCTGCTAGTAGAGCTGCTCCATTAGGAGGAGAAACATGACCACAGTTATTTTAGTCAGAACTGGAGTCACAGTGGCTCATATCACCTGAACATTCTGCAGATATTCACAGTCCAGCCCCGATTATTCACACGCTGGCAGATTCAGACTCGCTGACTTCTGTTCAATCAGATAGTGTCCAGTATATCTATAGGGCTGGGTGATGTTGCAGAATAAATGATCAGGATATCCTGTTCATATCAGTCAATATTGATCATTATTGAATATAATTTAACAACACATTTAGCAATATGAGGATTTATTTACACTTTATTTTAATTTACCAACATCACTAAAGCAAACAGTTTAAGTAGTCAAAACTATTGAAGCTGAGTTCTGTTTGTTTAAAGCAGTGTTTTTTGCAGGAATATTTTTATATAAATTACATTCGTCGTCTCACTTTTTTGCTGGTCCGAAAAAATGGTCCGATCGGTGATTAAAAACCGTAGTGCGATCCGAACTGCAGATTTGTGATCCGTTACACCACTACTGAAACATGACTCCTGGAGGGCCGCAGCTCTGCAGCTTTGCTCCAACCCTAATCAAACACAGCTGATCAGCTAGTCGAGTGTTCGAGACCGCTAGGCTGTGTCCGGTGCTGCTCTTGAATTAGATATCTCTACCCTATACAGTATGAATGTGAGTGACTGGAACTCTCATCCGCCATTTCTCATGATCATGTGACCGACCCACATCAGTCGCATCTTCTCACTCCCGTGCAGGAACTCTCTGCCAGTGCAACATGGGAAAGTGTAGCGTTCATTGGATGTGCACTGCAGAATCTCACCGGTACGTCTCGCATACTGTTTTTCCAATACTATGAATGTGGACACTACTCTGCTGCAGACTGTCTTCAGTGTACTATATAGTATGGGGGTATGTGATTTCAGACGCAGCCCTGGTGTCTAGTCATCTCGAACACCCGTTTATCTGATCAGCTGTGTTAGATTAGGGTTGGAGCAAAGCTGCAGAGCTGCGGCCCTCCAGGAGTCATGTTGAAGACCTGAGCCTTAGACTGACCATCAGCCAATCAGAATCCAGCGCTCAGCAGCAGTATAGAGGAGTTTAAATGATTGATCTTGTTCTTAATGGTCATTACATGATTATAGTTCATACCTTTAGCATTATCAGTATCGAGAGCTGAGGCTCCTATAGATGTGAACATGGAAGAGCTCTGTTCCACTCCTGCATTCTCTCTCTCTCTACAGGAAGCTGAAGATTCAGCACTTCCTGTCAGCACAGACCGGAAGATGAAGAAGAAGTTTGTGCTGAGTCAGAAGAAAGCTCCAGCGCCGCTCTTCTGTAAAGGGCTTAAGAACACACGGGTACACACACACACACACACACACACACACACACACACACTGGTTCTCCACAGTGGGCTCAAAGAGAGCGTTTATCAGTGACTGTAGGCCTAGAGGATGACTTTAAGATACCAGTGTGGGCTTTTTTAGGTACAAACACACCATTAATAGCCGAGTCAGCGTCAGCACAGTCTCTGTATGATAATAGACATGGCCAATATAATTTTTTTATAAATATGAATCATGTATGGGAGTCCTGCAGGCGTTTGACCGCTGATATGTGGGTGATTTGATGATTTGCAGACACCTTTCCCATATTAAGATGCTTATTTGATGCTAGACTAATTTAAAGAGCAGTTCTGCTTACGCCACAGGATTAGGAAACTTGAACACTGTCCTAAAGAACATCCACTCTTCATGTAGAACTAAAACCATCGACCAAGAGCTTAATTCTGCTGACATTAATAATTGAATAATAATCAGATGATGTCATTCAGCCAATCACTGCAGTGCTGATCATGATCTGGAGCAGGGGTGTCTAAACTCGGTCCTGGAGGGCCAGGGTCCTGCATAGTTCAACTTTAACTTCCTTTAACACACCTGCCTGGAAGCTTCTAGTACACCTAGTAAGAGCTTGATCAGCTGGTTCAGGTGTGTTTAATTGGGGTTAGAACTAAAATAGGCTGGACACCAGACCCTCCAGGACAGAGTTTAGGCACCCCTGATTTGGAGGATGGAGAGATCGGTCCTTCACAGCACACACAGATCTCAGATCAGCTCATACAGATATTTTAATCTGATTCATGAACATGTCTGAAGAGCCAGATTAGCCAGAGATCAGTTATCAAGACTAACAGATCCAGGATCTGCCAAATCAGCTTGACCATTTAATGGAGGTTTGCAGAACTGACTCTAGATCTGCTGGACAGACAGCACACAGCTTTATATTACTCTCTGTAGAGCTCTGAGGTTATTAACTAATAATATAATCCTCTCTTCTTCTGTGTGCAGATCTCAGCCGCTGTCAAGACCGACAGGAAGAAAGTCACCTTCGGCCTCAAGAACAACAAAACTGTGGGTACGTGCTTCACCATGATGACAGCGCATCATACTAGACTAGACGCTTAATGACATTTAAAGGCTTAATTAGGGTAAAGTTAGGGTAATTAGGCAAGTCATTGTATAACAGTGGTTTGTTCTGGAGACAATCAGAAACTGTTGACTGATAATATTGACTTTAATATTGATTAAAAAAAAACTAAAAGAAATAAGACTTTCTCAAGAAGAAAATTAAGAAAATAATAATATAATGAAATGTATAGAAATATTACACGTGTTAAAAGAATATTATAGGAAATAAAAACAGTCTGCAGAAACTCTTTGATTGACATTCACCTTTTGTAGGTGTCATCAGAGGGGGAAAGCCCCGCCCACTAGTGCCCATCTCCATCTCATTAGCATAATGAGCCCTGAGTGAGAAGCAGCCGTCTGTCCATTAGCTATTGTTTGTCTTCATGTTCAAGATCACAGTTTAAGAATGACCACACACGCATTAATATGTTGGGGAAAATGTTAAATACAGCCGTAATAAACAGGAAGAAATCAAGAAAAACTTGCATTTATTTGGAATTTTGTAGTTGAATTAAATTTCCCCAATGTTGGTTTTGATTGTAAATGTGTTCTCTCTCTATTCCTAAAGCTGTTCAGTGAGCAGACTCTTATTTTAATAGATATAACCTTTAATAAAACAGTTTTGTTTAAGTACTCCTGAAATGATCATCTTTAATAGTCCTTTATGCTGAGCTCTGTGTGTGTTTATAGTGGCGCTGCAGTGTGTCTGCACTCTGCTCTACATCTGCTGTGATGTTCTGAATGATAAAGTAAAGGAAACCTGCTGAATATCATCTGATGACGAGTGTTTCTCCACAGAGTTCAGGAAGACGGACCGCAGTGCTCTGCTCAGTCCCGACCGTCTGCCCTTTGACCCCAGCCGGACGCCCAAATCTGGGGTGCTGAAGTCGCCGTCTCCCTCCGCCATGAAGAGACCCTCAGCTGCTGACTTCTTTTGAATAAACCCTCCTGGAGGATCTGCTCTGTGCGTGCGTGCGTGCGTGCGTGCATGTGTGTGATGTCTAAAGTAAAGAATGCACACACACGTATTTTATATTCCTGTTTTCCTGCCCTCAGAGTTCTGCTTTATTTTGTAGGATGGCTTATTTTCAGACTGTTATGAATATTCATGAGTTCCTCCTCCAATGGGAGAGCAGAGAGGATTATAATGAGATGTAAACACAGGAAGTCGTGCTTCTGGACAGTGCATCTGTAAACTAAAACAAAAGTGTATGGGAATAAATCTCCGAAATGCTCTTCAGACCTGTGTGCAGTCTCTCGCTCACTACATCAACACTGTCTGAAATCTCCACTACTGCAGTAGGGTCCATGTTGAGTTGAGTTTACTACACCACCACTAGGACCGTGTTCTCTACAGGCAGCTTGTGTGTCCGCTGGGTCTTAAAGTATTAAGTTAATTAAGTTAGATGAATTTGAGGCCCTTTAAGTGCTATTATACACTGATTAATTGCATGCTGAAGCTTTAAATTCTCAATTTAATCTGCTCATACTGATTGACCTGCTCATGTCCGTGACGTCGCTTCACTATCCTACATGAGTTCTCCATGCATCATGCGATGCGCACTACAGAATCGGGCCAGAAGCAGTAGGTCATCCGGGCACTGTTCTACAATACTTTGAGTTTAGACACACTACTCTGCTCACATGCTGTTTTTCACATACTATATAGTGAGGATTTTGGACGCATCCACAGTCTTTTCTGGGGCGAAGAATCGAAAGCTCGATTCCTCTTTATTTCTATAGTTCTGACTGATGATGTGAGAGGAACAAATATCTGCTGTAGTATACCCTTCCTCACTCTTCTCCACAGTAGTCAACTAATGTAGTCCACAGGAAGGAGTGAGTGAACTGGAGCCCTACTGAGTGCACTGAAGGATGTGTGCTGTTAGCTGAATCCCTATTTTCATCTTCTCACTCAGACCCTGTGACTGATATTCAACACTCCGTCTGTTAGTAATGAAACAAAGGCTTGTGTGTGCTGTCGTGAACACAGATGCTACTTTAAATGTGTTATTTCAAACCTACACGCGAATAGCATTGTGCTTTAGACGCCATCTAGTGGTCAGATGTGTGAATTAATTCAGTGCATAAACTCTCAGTGCATTATGGGTGTTTTCTGTACTCATTATAGTGGAATTGATTGAGTGCACTTCATAATGTCCACTGTGGTTTCAGACAGCACTAGAAAGGGCTGCTCCCTCAAATAGTGCACTATTTAAGGTGTAGGGGGCTGTTTGATGTAGATGGTGTTCATGCGTATTACTGGAGCCCCTGGATAACAATATTGAGTTTCTCCCAGAGAAAATAACTCATTGTGTTGTGCTGTATGGTCAGTAATGTAGTACACTACTTCTGCATTATGCTTCCTGACCCGGCTGACGCTTGATCCCCTTCAGAAATGGCAGGGTTTTATTAACAGAGGAGCTCTGCAATGAACAACACACTGAATAACCTTCATTCAGCTTTAAGAACACATCAGTGATAATCATGTAGGATAATGTGATGATCTGACAACTCCCAGAGCTCTACATGCTGTATATAGAGATGATGTGTGCTGCTTTAGTCTCAGTAAATCAGTGTGACTGAGTCTATAATCCCCTTTTCTTCATGTGTTCAGAATACTGAGAAACGTCCAGCATTACAGACATGTAAGCCAACATCATCCTGCTGTCTGTCTGCTCCTGTATTCCCTCATCAGTGCTGGAGTCAACACTCATTTACTGTAATTCCTCCTCAGTGTCTGAGTCAATGCTCTGCTCCATTCAGCTATTTATTATTTAAAAGATAATTAATTAAACTAAAAGTAACTCAAATATTATTACTAGTTTTGCTTTTAACTTGTTTCTTAGAAAAGTCATATCACATAAGTCATGTTGTTTGAATGTGTCCCCCCCAACACTGAAAATAATCATTAATACAAGTCGTTTTCCTCCTGGCCCTTAGTTTTATCTCTACATTTATCTGATAGCTGAAAAACCACATCAAGCTCCAGCGGGTTCATCACCATATTAGCCTGCTGAACACCTCAAATCAAGAAATCATGATAAACCCTAAACAAGTGGTCCTCTAGCCTGTGATCTGAAATGATGTTTATATAGTGAGTGATAGTGTTGCTGTAATGCAGATTTACGACAGCAGAATACACTCATATGAAACTGTTCTCAGAGCAGTGAGAAGCTCTTCAGAGAAGTGTGACCTGTTGAGGTCAGTATCAGAATAATAGTCCTGAATGAGTAACCAGACTCCTGGAATCATTAAGAGCTGAACTCTGCCACACATAGAGACCGTTATAGCTGAAGATCTCATTTCCATAATCTACACTACACTTCCACTGATCAGAAAGACCCCATGGCTGATCTCAGAGCAGTAAACCGCTCATACTGCACTTGTGATGCTGTTATGAACTGCTCATACACCCCAGTCCTGCTCTTTCCTAAGCGTTTGGGAATGTTATGGAACATGGGAAGTGTTATTGGCCAATTTTCCATTTCATCTGCTCGACCTTTGCAGTTATTGAATATTTTCCTAACAGATCATTGTGAAAGTCCTGGAGGAGTTCTGTCCTCTAGTGTTTGACCAACACAATCAATCTTTAAAGGGCACCTATTATACTAATTATTTTTTATGCGAGGTTTACACACATAGTGTGTGTGTGTGTGTGTGTGTGTGTGTCAGCAGTGTGTGACTATCTCCAGCAGCCTCTAATAGTGAACATGAATGAATTGTGTTTGATCCAATCAGATTTGATCAAAACAGTCTGCAGAAACACTTTGATTGACATTCTCCATTTGTAGGTGTCATCAGAGGGGGAAAGCCCCGCCCACTAGTGCTCATCTCTCCATCTCATTAGCATAAACAGCAGCCCTGAGTGAGAAGCAGCCGTCTGTCCATTAGCCATTAGAGTGTTTGAGCTGCTGAAGATAATGTCAGCATAGACTAAGAGGATTATAGATGTGGAGTTTTAGATGAACAGCGACAGGAGCGACATAGACTGACAGAAGCATGAAGCACACACTCACACTGAAGCACACACACACACCTGACCAGCACTCACAACACACACACACTGCTGTTTTACATCTGTCACTATATCACAGCCGTGATATGGAGCTGTAATGTGCTCTGCCGGAACTACTTTAACTCTGCCTTTATCTGATAATAACTAGTGACCAGCAGCCAATCAGAATCCAGCATTCAGCAGATGTTGTAGTGTAAGTGTACATAAAGGGCTGTCTTCCTCTCTGTCTGGCAGTGTTCAGAGTTTCTCCTCCTCCTGGAATATATAACGCAGCTCCTCTAGTGCCCTTTACAGGCTGGAGAATGAGGAACATGGCGCGAGAGATCATGGCCTTCATCCTCTGCACCTCAGGCTGGGTGCTAATCTCCTCCACTTTACCCACAGACTACTGGAAGGTGTCTTCGATCGACGGCACGGTCATCACCACAGCCACCTTCTGGTCCAACCTGTGGAAAACATGCGTGACCGACTCCACCGGCGTCTCCAACTGCAAAGACTTCCCTTCAATGCTGGCACTGGACGGTCAGTTTCTGAGTTTCTGAGCTCGGGTTTATTTACAGCTGAAGCTTTGGATGTCAGATTTAGGAAGGGTTATGATGTACAATAAGGCAGGGGTGTCCAAACTTGGTCCTGGAGGGCCGGTGTCCTGCTGAGTTTAGCTCCAACTTGCTTCAACACACCTGCCTGGAAGTTTCAAGTACATCTAGTAAGAGCTTGATCAGCTGCTTCAGGTGTGTTTGATTAGGGTTGGAGATAAACTCTCCAGGACACCGGCCCTCCAGGACTGAGTTTGGACACCCCTGGGTTAAGGGATGTTAACACTGACTACTAAAACTGTGAGTCTTTGTCCAGATGGTCAGCTACAGTACATTTAGGGATACATCTCTAAGTTGTGTACTCGCATATAGAATTGAAGACGATATTATTCATCCTCCTGTGAGATAGTAAATCTTTTTAAAATATTCCCCAAGAGATGATTAACAGAGCAAGGACATTTACACAGTAACTCCTCTGAAATAGTTGTCTTCTAACGGGTTTCTCTTATCTTCTCCATGATGACAGCACATAATATTAGACTAGATATTCTTCAAGACACTAGTATTCAGCTTAAAGTCACATTTAAAGGCTTAACTAGGGTAATTAGGGTAAAGTTAGGGTAATTAGGCAAGTCATTGTATAACAGTGGTTTGTTCTGGAGACAATCCAACACTAATATTGCTGAAGGGGGCTAATAATATTGACCTTAACATGGCTTTAACACTATTAAGAACTGCTTTTATTCTAGCCCAAATAAAACAAATAAGATCTCTTGATTAATCAGGATTTGGGAAATACTGTAAACAGGATTAAAAGTTTACTGTGAGAATGATTTTACCTTCAACTGTACGCATTGATAAGAGGACTCGTAACTTCACGTCTCCTTGTTCAGCATCATTACACACTTCATCACACTGGGCTGATTTATTCTGGAATAATGCTCTCCATGGCTGAGGAACGTAAACACACACCGCAGCCTGAAATGAGTCAATGTTTAGCACTGAGGGCAATAAAACTGATGCATTTCTCTCCAGGCTGTTTTCCAATCGTTCTGTAGTTTTGTGGGTTAACTAGCGAGCTAATATTTGGCCAGAACTCGGCGTGTGGAGACCCGTCTGCTGCTCCAGCACAGGAATCAGAGAAAGTGTTGGAGCTCGTCAGTGAAGCTTCATTAATGCAGAGCGCAGCAGCGGTGCCCTGATCACTAGTGCACTGACTGAAGTGTGTGTGTGTGTGTGTGTGTGTGTGTGTGTGTGTGTGTGTGATGTTGAGCAGGTTATATCCAGGTGTGCCGTGGCCTGATGATCACTTCTGTCTGTCTGGGTTTCTTTGGCTCCATCTTTGCTCTGATCGGCATGAAGTGCACAAAGATCGGCGGCCCTGACAAATTCAAAGCCAGAGTCGTCTGCTTTGCTGGATTCAACTTTGCTTGTACTGGTGGGTTCCTCGCTCTAATTAAAGCACATTTAAGGCCTGGGTATGCTTCAAATTAGAAGTTAGAAAAAAGCTGAGTGATGGTGTTCAGTTGCTGAACACTCCGTCCCTGACGCGCTACAGTAGACAGGGTTATATATGTGTTACGCTGCTGTTGTGTACCATTTAATACAGCAATAGCAGCTGAGAGACAAGAACAGATTCATAAACCTCTGGCAAATCTTCAATCTCTAGCCTGTCACAGACATCTTTACATTCAATTTGCAGCAGACAGACACCGAATGGTTTCACCTATGAAGGAAAACTCATAGAACAGTGGCAAAGTGCAGTGTGTGACCCTCTCTGTGTCTTTAATTCTTCCCCCACCATTGAGGAGATGACTAGTCAAGTAGTGAAGGGAGTATTGTCAAGTCTGGTTATCCATACTCAAAATTGAGGCCATATTCAGGGGGCAGCCATGGGCCAATGGTTAAAGAGTTGGACTTGGAATCCAAAGGTTGCAGGTTTGAGTCCTGTCACCAAGCTAGGATTGTTGGTGAGGAATAAATGTCCACCTCAATACCACAGCTGAGGTGATTCTCTTGAGTGAGGCACTGAACCCCGACCCTCCGGGTGTGCGTTCAGAGGTGTAAGTTCCTTTGGATAAAAACGTCTGCTAAATGTACATGTCCTCAGCTTTTGACCCATTTAAGTGTACACATACGAGTGATGCCTCATTTAGACTAGCAGCACCTTTGTAGCTGCCTGTCGCTCTGGGTGGTGACCTGCTTCAAACGCAGGTCTGTATAAGTATATACAGCACGAAAACAACCGGCCTCTGAGCGAGCCTCTCTCCTATTAGCTGTCACTCAGGAAAGTCAATGAACGGTCGCTTGTAGTGTGCATGAGGCTTGAGAAGTGTGAGCGCACACACAAAGTGAGCATACAACCAGAGCAGTGGGCAGCCACTGCTTCCAGAGCCCAGGGAGCAGTTTGGGGTTTGGTGCCTTGCTCAGGGACTCCTCAGCTGGGTGTGGAAGATGGAGACAGTGCAGTTCATTCACTGCCCACTCTTCAATTCCTGACAGGACAAGTTCAACTCCCTAACCATTAGGCCACAACTGGCCCAGAAGAGAGAGAAAATGCTTCTTCGCCATCAACGAGTTTCAATCAGGGTTTTAGGTGTATGAAGGTAGGGGAAGCTCTAATGCAGGGGGGTCCTGTTGCTGGAGATTGTGGCTGTGTCTGAAATCGCCTACTACTCACTAGGTACTACATTTGAATTAGAATTTACCATGTGATTATTAGAAAAGTACATTCTATACTGTACAGCAGGGGTCACCAATCTCGTTCCTGGAGGTCCGGTGCCTTGCGGGGTTTAGCTCCAACTTGCCTCAACACACCTGCCTGGGTGTTTCAAGTATACCTAGAAAGACCTTGATTAGCTTGTTCAAGTGTGTTTGATTAGGGTTGGAGCTAAAATCTGCAGGACACCGGCCCTCCAGGAACAAGGTTGGTGATCCCTGCTGTACAGTATGAATGCGAGTAGTATGAATGGAACTTGGACGAATTACATCCGCCATTTGTCATGATCATGTGACCCACCCGCATCAGTTGCATCACTTCACTCCTGTTCTTTAATTCTCTTATGGTGCATCATGGGATTGCATAGCATCCATCGGATGCGCATTTCAGAATCTCACCAGAAGTACTAGGTCATCCGGGTACTTCTCACATACTGGTTTTGCAATACTATACAGTATGAAAGTATGTGATTTCGGACGCAGCACTACTATCCTGCAGAGTTCAGCTGCAACCCTAATCAAACACTCCTGTCTTTAATTACCAACTGCACCTTCAGATCCTGGTTTAGTTGATTTTGATCAGGGTTGAAGCTGACCTCTGCTGGATGGCAGATCTTCAGGAACAGGCTTGAGCACCGCTGGCCTAATGCATGTCCTGAGTGAGGTACAGGACTTCTGCCTCCTGGGAGCAAAATATAAGAGATCAGAGAAAGTGAAAGTAAGATCGCGTGTAAAAATGAAGACCGTCCTTTGGCTTAATCCCTTGACTTAATTTAAATTGGTTGTTTGATTGGGGTTTGAAGTGCGGTGGGTCTTCATGCTGTCTGACAGTGCTGTGCAGTATTGTCTGTTGTTGGCCTGTTCCTCCGCAGGTCTGTGCTCTCTGACCGCGTACTCGCTCTACGCTCACAGGATCACCTCAGAGTTTTTCGACCCCATGTTTGTGGCACAGAAGTACGTGTGTTTTCTTCTTCTCTGCAGACGGTGCCAGGAGTGCTGCTGTGCTGAAGTCTTGTGTTTGTTGTCAGGTATGAGCTGGGCGCTGCTCTGTTCATCGGCTGGGCTGGATCCACTCTGTGTCTGCTCGGAGGAGCGCTCTTCACCCTGTCCATGGCTGACGGCAGCAGCAAGAAGTAAAGGCCTGACTGCTCTAGTGCTCATAATCAGACAGAGTTGACCTTAACCCTTATGTGTTGTTGATGTTGACTCCCCTTTTGTTATGTTGGTGGCTGTTTTTGAAAAATTTTAAAGCATTTTGTGTCAAAATAAGATTTGTCACCAAAAATTTCAGCCCAGAGCGGATGAAAACGACCCAACAGCACACAAGTGTTAATGATGGTCACTAGATTTCTATAAGCTGGGTTTCTGGTGTACTCTTCCTGTCATTATAACACCTGTTTTTTTTTTTTTGGTAATTTGTGGTCATGACGGATGTTTGTGGTTGTCAGGAGTTCGCCAAACAGAAGAGTCGCGTCTCTAATGTCGGGAGCGATGCCTCAGAGTCAGACGTCTCACACCAGGAGGACACTGCCAGAATACAGCAGCACTCCACAGCACTTCGACAAAAACGCCTACGTATAACACACTCCGGACGTCATCCAAAGAGCTTCTGTAGCTCTCATAAAGAGTTAGCTGATCAGAAATGAAGAACAACTCAATCCTGAGTTTCTCACAAGACTTTTGTACATTTTATTTGCTTTTTATTGTAGATGACAAGCAGTTTTATAACTTGTGGAAATTTGCCTTTTTTTACTTCTAATCATAATATAGAAAGGAATTTTGCTGTGAACACATCTGGACATTGAGTCATGCTCAGTCTCATATGTGCATGAGTGCAGTTCACTGAATGGCCACCGGTGTCACTAAAATCAAGAGTTTCACAGTTGTGCACACAGCCCAGATTTCTGAAGATACAAATTATTCGATGTAAAAAAACTGGGCTTATGCTGGGTTTACACCAAATGTGAAATTACGAGTGAGTGAATGAACAAACATGGGAATAGTGGTGAAACTGCACCAGGTGCATAAGATGTTTGCCATGAATGTGTGATATTTACTTCAGTCTCATCTATGCACGTTTAAAAATTCAACCCAAACAGAAACGTTCATGAGGTGAAAAACATTCTGTGGGTATTTAGAGTGAATAATATGATGGATCAAGTCTATTCTATGAAAGCTATAAAGCAGTAAATACACTGAGTATCTTCACTTGTGTCTCAGTCAGTCCATCAAGTGTACATTTCCACAATGCAAGAACTGAAAAGAGAGATCGTGCGTGTGTGTGCGTGCGTGCGTGCGTGCGTGCGTGCGAGTGTGTGTGTGTGTGTGTGTTACAGAACAGTCATATTTCTTCACAAATCTTGCATGGATTATTTCTTTTTCTCAGAACATTTGAGTTCATTAAATATCTTTGTGTTTCAAAGTAGTATTGGATGATTAATAACATGAAATCATGTGTGTGTGAAGACGTGTGTGTGCTGATGTTTCTGGAGGAAATGTGTGTTTTGCTTATTCTTTCAGATTCTCTCCGTGTCCGAGAAACACCTGATAATGTTTACAGTAAAGCAGTGTCACGGTGTGTGTGTGCAATCACAACACAGGCTTTCCTGGTGTGTGTGTCAGACTCTGCTGAGGATATCAGTGTGCTGCTGCGAGAGCCATGAGGAAGAGGCTGATCCAGGTGTTGGGGTTCCTGATCTCCACCTTCGGCTGGCTGTTCGTCAGCTGTACTCTGGCCATGGACTACTGGAGGATCCTCTATGTGGGAGGGAAAGGCGGAAACTGGATGGTGAAGGCGTCATGGTACTGGTCCAACCTGTGGAAGGACTGTGTGACAGACACATCCTCCATCGCTGACTGCAGAGACTATGATGCGCTGTGGGCCGTCACACGTAAGGTTTTCCTCTGTCTGTTGTTTTTCTGAGTGTTTCTGAGCTCTTTATTGGCCTGTTGGTTTCTGAAATGACCCAGGCATACCAGGCTGATTTATGAAAGAATTTATAGAAGGCGGGGGACTTCGAGCATCAGATCTGCTTCTGAAAGCCACCAAGGAGGTGTGCTATAACATTGGTCATTCTATGGCCACCCTGGTGACTACTGTGCAGCATTTGTGGCTCACACAGGCTGAGGTTTATGGAACTCATAGGGCCATGTTCATGGATGTCGTCCGAAGGGCTTTGTGGTGATGCCGTTGATCGCATTGCTGAGTCCTTCTAGTGTGCTAAATAAGCAATGCGACTCCTGCAGGGGCTTTCTCATGCCATAATCTAAAGCCCGAGGTGCTGCCAAGGAGCACCACATGGTGTCCTCCTCGTGCCAGGGTTTGTTGAGGAGAATGTAGACCACCCCACCACCTATGGTGGTCTAGGGCTCCACACTTTTAGGGGTGAGTGCTCAACAGTGCCTGAGAGCATTGGGAGCCTTTGCTTCTCTTAGGAGGGTCCAAGAGCGAGCAGAGGCCAGTCTCGAGAGGCTGGTACCCCCAGTACATTTAGGTCATGTGGAAACGCCTGCTGAATGTGTCTCAGTGGATCCTGTTCACATTGGTACATGGCTACAAAATGCTATTTTGTGTAAGCCCACCTCACTTCATCGCTGTCACTCCCACTGTGGTGAAGGCAGAACAGGCTCTGGTTATGGGAAGTACTGGCTCTTTTAATGAAAGGCGAGTTAGAGCGGGCTTCCCTTCTCAACAGAGAGTCAGGATCTTACAGTCAGTATTTTATTGTTCCAAAAAAGGATGGAGGAGGATTACATCCCATATTAGATCTGAGAAATCTATACTGGACCATCAGGACCCTCAGATTCAGCATGTTAACCACCAAAAACATTGTGTCCCAAATTCAGTCTGAGGACTGGTTTGTCACAACTGACCTGAAGGATGCATACTTCCATATATAAATCCATCCCCAACACAGGACGAACCAATAATGGGCTCTTCCATTGAGCCTAACTCTGTCACCGTGAACCATCACCATAGTCAAAGCGGCCCTAGCTCAGCTTCATATGCAGGGTTTATGTATCCTAAACTACACAGATGATTGGCTAATTCTGGCACAGTCTCACGATATGGCGGTTCGGCATTGAGATGTCGTTCTAGCCCATATCGGAAGTTTGAGGTTTCAGTTGAACACCATAAAAAGTGAGCTTGTCCCAGCCCGGATGACAACTTTTTTAGGTGTGCTTTGGCACACCATGACGATGCAAACTTGTCTGTCCCTGCCACAGATTGCTTCGGTCAACCCTACAGAGTCAAATTAGGCTCTGAAACACTTTCTCCCAGACCTAAGGGGCCCTCATGTCCGTCTTGTCATCATGTCTGCATGCACAACACCTCGGTGGCCACATATGTCAATATCTGAGGTCTCCACTGCTCTGCAGGTTGGCATATTGAATCCTCCTGTGGGCCCAGGACAAGCTTCTGTCTGTCAGAGCAATGTATGTTCCAGGCCATCTAAACATAGGGTTAGGGTTAGGGTTAGGGTTGTTTCCCGAGTTCTTGTGTGAGTTCTGGTGTGTCTGTTGCTCTCTAAACTCTTTCTTGTGTGTCTGTGGTGTTCTGAGTTGTGGTGTGTCTGTTGTTTTGTCCTCTATAGCGTATGTTCAGGCTGTGCGTGGTCTGCTGATGATCGCTATGGGTCTGGGCTTCATCGCCGTCATCCTCTGCTTCATTGGGATGGAGTGCACCTACATCGGTGGAAGTGAGAAGAACAAGCGCAGAGTTTTACTAGCCGGAGCAGCTTTTCATTTTGCCGGTGGTGAGCAAAACAGTTACCAAACATCTCTGCTCTCAAGCTGTTTGTTTCAGGGCATGACCTAGCTTTCTACATGTTGATTAGCCCTGCTACTGTGGACTGATTTGGGTCTTCTCTGTATTGAAACCCTCACAGGTCTGTCAGCGGTTGCAGCATATTGTTTATACACCAACAGGGTGGCCAGAGCTGCCTTTGCTCCTGCTGTTGACACAACTATTATAAGGTACGGGATTCTCCAAGAAAGCATTAGCACCAGTTATTGCTGAACACTTTCAATCACTCATGCTGCTGATTATTGCATACAGCAGGACTGGCTGTGATAGATGCGTTCTGTTTAGTAATCTTCCTCACAGCATCAGCTTCATCACCGCAGTGCATCGAGTGGTAAAGACAATATATGCTGACCTGATTCCTGAAATGCAAATGTGCTCAGAATCTCACTGACATCTCTTATGATGGTCTAAATATTGGGTAATCAGAACAGCTGTGACTGAGGAGTGTTACAGGTCATTATGAATGTGTTAAATGTAAAGATGAACTGTTCAGCTCAATGTGTCCAATACTACCTAATATCCATATCTGTGCATCCCACAACATGTGTATTGATATACATAGATTTCTGAGCAGCATGGTGGCTCAGTGGTTAGCACTGTCACCTCACAGCAAGAAGGTCTCTGGTTTGAGTCTCGGCTGGGTCAGTGTGTGTTTCTTTGTGGAGTTTGCATGTTCTCCCTGTGTTGGCGTGGGTTTCCTCCGGGTGCTCCGGTTTCCCCCACAGTCCAAACACATGCACTATAGAGGAATTGATCAACTAAACTGGCCGTAGTGCGTGAGTGTGTGAGAATGAGTGTGTATGGGTGTTTCCCAGTACTGGGTTGCAGCTGAAAGGGCATCCACTGCATAAAACATATGCTTGAATAGTTGGTGGTTCATTCCAATGTGGTGACCTCTGATGAATAAAGGGACTAAGCTGAAGGAAAATGACTGAATGAATATAGATTTCTTCAGCTGAACACTTGAGCGATAACTCCGTCTCTTTAGGTCACTATACTGTTCCTCTGTTGTGCAGGTACGGGATAGGAGCGCCAGTATTCTTTGGACTAGTTGGAAGTTTCCTCATAATTCTTGGCTCTGTTTTATATGCTGTGACACACATCTCCACACGGTCAGTAATTGTTTCAGTACAATGCACAGATCTTATTAGGAATACATTCAGACAGGGGAATGAATGTACCGCTCTGTTTTGCAGAAAGAAGACCGTATCAGTGGGCAGAACGCTGTACACTCGTCCATCATACGGCCGGCGGACGGCCAGTAAAACAGCGTACACTTCTGCATACTCGGCCCCGTTCCGTCAGTCCAGCTCTCGCCTGTCCAGAATGACACAGGCCACAGATGAGAAACTGCCGGCCAGAGACACGTTTGTGTGAACAGACCCCTACAGCCGCTCTGTAAAGGAAACCCCTGCCTCATTTTCACAGTAACAGTCAAAGCTTAAGAAAGAGTGTTTTAAATAAATGCGTGTGCTCTTTGGTTTGACTCGTCTGCCTGATCAAACACACCATACACTCATGCGTTTTAAACCACAGTAAGAAACAACATCCAGTTTCCTCAGCTCAGTGTGGAGGACCTATAGGTTATTTTCTCATTGCTGACGAGAGACTCAGATGGAGGGCAGGAGGTGATTCTTCTACACAGGAATCACTATCAGAACATTAAAGTGTTTCTGTTTTATGCTGTTTATAATAGTTTAAATCAGTCAAAATAAGAAAAGCAGAAGAGCTTTTATAAAACTCCAAATGTTTTTGCTCATAAAGAGGGAAAGTTCAAGAAACTGGCTGAGAAACGGAAGAAAAGGCTGCGTGTAATGAACTTATTCAGTATATCCATGTGTATAAACTCTTTTTGAACATGATAATTCATTTGACAGCACCAATACAGATTATATACAGGCATAGATATGTGTTTAAATGTTTTATAGTTTATAGAGATCAGATTCAAACACAACATCCAGGAGAATATGAATAACACCCTGCCATGTAATGGCTGTAATAATCCCCGTCTTTACTGGTGTTTCGGCAGAATAAACCACTGTAACGTGAACATTGAGATGTGCAGCAGTGGTGAATGTTAGTTCATTGACAGAAATGCAACCCTTACGACAAAACTAGACGGATATTACTGTGGAGCACTTTCCCCTTTACGAAAATAAACAATAATGTAGATAATAATGTTTCTCAAACTTATTTCACCAAGTCCCACCTCAGACAAGAGATTGTGTCCAAGTACCACCATAATGACCCGTATTGAAATCCAGTGTAGTAGGCTTAATTAAGCAGATACAGCACTGCACAGCTCAAAACCCAGGCAGATTAATTACTATTATTGAGAATATGTATTATTGTCAGACACTTTAAACAGTTTCAACATCAGCTGTGCTTGCAGACAAAAACTTGACGGATTAAATTAAAATGTGCTTTTAAAAGTTCATTAAAATGGCTCTGCTCTTAAAAAGTACAAAGAAAACTGCTGTACTGTAGAGTATTAAAGGGCACCAGGTTACCCCTTTTTCCAGATTTAATATCAGTCTATTGTTTCTCCAGAATGTGTCTGTAAAGTTTCAGCTCAAAACACTCATCAGATTATTGATTAGACCTTTTAGAAGTTTCTATTTTATAGCTCTGAGCATCAGGTAGTGGTTTTTGTGTACTGCGCCTTTAAGGCTAGTCCTCCCCGCCCACCGTTTCACGCACGCACGCACACACGCACACACACACACACACACACACACACACACATATATATATGCAAATTGTGTCCTTTTTGAAATCCCTGCTGAAAACAACAGATTAAAGCAGACTAAACTGCTTGGCTGGTTTTAGCTGGTCGACCAGTCTGGTTTTACAGGGGTTTGGCCATTTTCAGCCTGGTCTTAGCTGGTCAGGCTGGGAGTTGACCAGCCAAAAGCAGCTATGTCCAGCTTAAACCAGGCTGGTCAAGCTGGTTTTAACTGG
>CAIGQZ010032406.1:185231-198077 GCA_903798205.1 Danio tinwini
CACACACACACACACACACACACACACACACACAGAGTTATTCAAGATGTTTAAATGTGATCGATGATAAGGCTGGAGATCCAGATCACAGCTCCTCTGTTGGACTCCTTTATATTGATGGTGACGTCGCTGCATATGTTAACATGCTCGTACTACAGTATAGTAATCACAATCAATTACATTGAACTAACCCACATTCTAACCACAACCATATCAGATCAGATCAGATCAGATTAGATTAGATTCAACTTTATTGTCATCACACATGTACAAGTACAAGGAAACGAAATGCAGTTTAGGTCTAACCAGGAGTGCAATAGCAGCAAGTGCAGGATACAGGTATAAGTTATAAAGTGCAGTTATAGAAAAATTATGGTGATATTTACAAATGGATGTACTATCAACATTATATACAGGTTGTGTTAGCTATGAACAGATTTACAATAGATGGATAAATGTACAGGTCGCTATTAATAATCAGAAGTGTGCAGATAGATAAACATAATTACAAATGTATATGTACAGTGGTACATATAGTAAATGCATGCATTTAATTAATAGAATCACTACATGTTCAGAATTAAGTAGCATGTGTGAATATCCACTATAAAACACACCTCAAAATAAAACATCCCACTTTATATCAGATCTACAGGGACGTGTTTACACTGTACACAGATCTTGACAGGCCTTCAGATTTTTGACAGTATGCCATTTTATAGACTCATATACCCAGACTACCGCCTGACATGATCAGTTTCTCTGTGTTTATTCCTCTTGCAGTGTTTTTGTT
The DNA here is from genome assembly GCA_903798205.1 of Danio tinwini. Taxonomy (NCBI): domain Eukaryota; kingdom Metazoa; phylum Chordata; class Actinopteri; order Cypriniformes; family Danionidae; genus Danio; species Danio tinwini. The sequence continues at coordinate 186,025 of CAIGQZ010032406.1, forward strand.
GGTGTATCTGAGTCTATATTTGTATGATCATGAAACACAAAAATTAAACTGAAAATCTGACAAAACTATAATAAAAATAAATAAATAAATAAATAAATAAATAAAACTATCTCTGATATTTGCATCTGATCTCCCTCAACACTTCCGGCTTTTCTCTTAATGAATCATACTTAGTCTGGAGGTTATTTTCCAAAAAAGCAGAGACAGCCTGGAGCTGAGCCATCTCAGTCTCTCTCCAGGATCCAATGTCCCCCAAATTTGCTATACCCTTTATCCTAGCTTCCTCCCACCTTTGTGTTTTCACAGCTGGTTCCTGGTTCAACAGGCCTCTCCCAGCTCCTACTTCTTTTCGACCCCTATTTAAAGCCCCCTCTTTTTGTTGGCCTTACAGTGCAAAAAAAATATTTTCTTACTTAGATTTTTTAGTCGTTTAGTCCAAATACCTAAAAATTCCTAAATCAAGTAGAATTTTCTAGACAAGCAAAACATGCAGTCTTGTTTTCAGAAATAATATTCCAATATTAGGAGAGTTTTTCCTTAAAACAAGCTAAATAATCTGACAATGCGGTAAGCAAAATCATCTTGTTTTTCCTTTCGACACAAGCTTATCCTGCTTTCTCCATTGTCAGAATATTCTGCTTGATTTAATGGGAAACTCTCTTCATTTAGACTCATTACTGCTGAAAACAACACTATATGTTTTACTTGTCCAGAAGAAGCTTCTTGATTTAAAAGATTTTAGATATTTGGACTGGAAACAAAACTGTTCAATAATGCAGCTGTGACAGTATATATGATGTTATGAGGGGAACAGGCATTATGTTATCAGTCACCCGGAGCGTTCACTTGATGCTATTCATACTCACGGGATGTTATAGCTGGCCCAGTAGCCTGTCTGAAACAGCTCTTCAGTTTTATCTGCGGTTTTGATCATTCCTCTGGAGAAAACAGACACAAGACAGGACAACTGCACATCAACTACCAGCACTTTACTGCTAATAATGCTTGTAATAATGTCTTGTGTATAGTCTAAATATCTAAAAAATCATAAATCCAGAAGCATTTTGTAGACAAGAGTAAAATATTGTCTTGTTTACAGCAATAAGAGTCAAACTGAAGAGAGTTTGCAGGACAGTGTGTGTGTAATGACCGCATCAGCAGATTATTCTGCTTGATTTAATGAGAAACTCACTTCATTTGGACTCATTATTGCTGAAAACATTATATGTTCTGACTGATTTAAGAGTTTGTAGATATTTGGACTAGAAACAGAAGCATGTTATGCAGTGTTTAGTCCACTAATGCCATTTGTGGAGCTGCAGTACAACACAAATACCTCAACAAAGCTTAAAACTGTTTATTAATGCAAATAATACTGTACTGAAGCTGTTTGAGGCTGATTATGATCTGTGGAAAGTAAAGCTCACTCACGGGATCTGCTCCAGAACTGTGAAAAGCCCTTGCTTTGCCACGGCCTGTCCCGGGACGAAGTTCTTATAGTCCACAACCATCCACTGATTGTTATAGCTGAAGGAGAAAAACAGCACAGTTTAGATTTATAATCTGCATTCATTCACAACCTCACTTAAAGAGGACCTGTTATGCTGAAACCACCTTTATAACCCAGTAGTGTGTGTGTCAGCAGTGTGAGAGTATCTCCAGCAGCCTCTAATGGTCAACATGATTGAATTGTGTTTGTTCTAATCAGACTTGATGAATGAAACTCTTTGATTGACATTCTCCTTTTGTACGTGTCATCAGAGGGGGAAAGCCCCGCCCACTAGTGCCCATCATCTCTCCATCTCATTAGCATAAACAGCAGCCCTGAGTGAGAAGCAGCCGTCTGTCCATTAGCCATTAGAGTGTTTGAGCTGCTGAAGATAATGTCAGCATAGACTAAGAGGATTATAGATGTGGACTTTTAGATGAACAGCGACAGGAGCGACATAGACTGACAGAAGCATGAAGCACACACTCACACTGAAGCACACACACACACACACATGTATGATGTGTTGTAAATCTAATATGCTGCAGAACAAATCACCCCAAAAGGGGACAATAAAGTTTACAGTAACATTACAACATTGTGTGTGTGTGTGTGTGTGTGTGTGTGTGTGTGTGTGTGTGTGTGTAGCCTGAATAGTCCTTTACGTTCCGCTGTTGTATCTGCTGAATATTTGGGCCCAGCTCTGTCCGTCTCCCGCCAGCCGGTTAGCCACGATGTTTCTCAGCCACTCCATCACAGAGCCGTGTGGACGCACAAACTTCCACAGCGCCGCGTTACTGTTGCCGATCGTCGTCTCCAAAGTAACCTGAAACATACATTCAATAATACAATCAATAAAAACTAAACGGGTTCATATTTAGATGCAGGGTTCCCACTTTAAGCTAAATATCAAATTCACTGACTGAAATCTTCCTTTCCATCACATCTAATGAACGCAAAACCAACCTAATGTTGTGCTCATACACTCACCGGCCACTTTATTAGGTACACCTCACTAGTTCCAGGTTGGACCTTCTTTTGCCTTCAGAACTGATTTAATCCTTCATATCAGAGATTCAACAAGCTACTGGAAATATTCCTCAGAGATTTTGCTCCATATTGTCATGATAGCATCACACAGTTGCTGCAAATTTGTCAGCTGCACATCCATGATGCCAATCTCCCGTTCCACCACATCCCAAAGGTGCTCTATTGGATTGAGCTCTGGTGACTGTGGAGGCCATTTGAGTACAGTGAACTCATCGTCATGTTCAAGACACCAGTCTGAGATGATTGGCGCTTTATGACATGGTGCATTATCCTGCTGGAAGTAGCCATCAGAAGATGGAGACACTGTGGTCATAAAGGGATGGACATGGTCAGCAACAATACTCAGGTATGCTGTGGCTTTCCCCCACACCATTACACCACCACCACCAGCCTGAACCGCTAATACAAGGCAGGATGGATCCATGCTTTCATGTTGTTGAGGCCAAATTGGGCCGAGCATCCAAATGTGTCAGCAGAAATGGAGACTCATCAGACCAGGCAACGTTTCTCCAATCTTCTATTGTCCAGTTTTGGTGAGCCTGTGTGAATTGTAGCCTCAGTTTCCTGTTCTTAGCTGACAGGAGTGGCACCCGGTGTGGTCTTCTGCTGCTGTAGCCCATCCGCCTCAAGGTTGGATGTGTTGTGTGTTCAGAGATGCTCTTCTGCAGACCTCGGTTGTAACGAGTGCTTATTTGAGTTACTGATTTGAGTCTGGCCATTCTCCTCTGACCTCTGGCATCAACAAGGCATTTGCGCCCACAGAACTGCCGCTCACTGGATATTTCCTCTTTGTCGGACCATTCTCTGTAAACCCTAGAGATGGTTGTGCGTGAAAATCCCAGTAGATCAGCAGTTTCTGAAGTACTCAGAGCAGCTCGTTAGGCACCAACAACCATGCCACGTTCAAAGTCACTTAAATCCCCTTTCTTCCTCATTCTGATGCTCGCTTTGAACTGCAGCAGATCGTCTTGACCATGTCTACATGCCTAAATGCAGTGAGCTGCTGCCATGTGATTGGCTGAGTAGAAACTAGCATTAACAAGCAGTTGGACGGGTGTACCTAATAAAGTGGCCGGCGAGTGTATATTAGTACTATAATATATTACAATAAAAACTAATTTAAAATGGTTTAAGCCTGAATGTAATTGCATGACTATAACAGCCAATATGAGAACAACAATAGATAATAAAAGTCAGATGTTGCTGTTTGTGTGGCTGAAGCGCTCCATGTCTGACAGCTCAATAGGAGTTTTACAAACATTATATTCAGCTTTTCTGTCCTCTGCTTTTTATCAACTAGTTTTAAAGTAGTTATTTTAGAGACAAAGCTCTTAAAGTGATATTATTCTGACATGTTTGGCTTAAATAAGAGGTTAGCAGGCCAGCTGAGGAGTGTGAAAGGAATAAAATGGAGCCTCACTATAAAAAACAGCCCAACCTTAACAATAGGAGTGAAACAATGGAAAAAAGTACCAAATATAAATATAAATATACACACTGAAAAACTAAACTAAAATTGACAAAATATCCTGATATTGCATGCCTCAAACAAATATATATATATTAAAATTCATGTCTGGAATAACCCACAGGATGAAAAGGCTGGAAACAGCGTCTCCTTACCAAACCACTGCTGATCAAGTAAAAGTCGTCGCCTGAGAAGATGCTGCCCGGATAAGAGGAAAACACCTGCGTAGCTCCAGGAATGGTGTCCTGTTCTGCAGAAACACAAGAGGCAGATCAGATCAGTGCAGTGAAGAGGACGGAAAACAGCAGTGGGACGAGGAGAGAAAACCATCAGACACACTGAACATCAGGCTTTTATTCAGTTTAAAATAGGATATCCCCCCTCTGTCAGCGATGCATGTAGCAGGTGGAAGCAATCACCAGCGGATCTTATCCTCCTGTTGCGGGAACGCCTTAAATTAAATGATTATTGGATTAATATTTAAAACTTTGAAAGATGCTTTTAATATGGACACAAGTCCACTTCTGACCATTTTTGGGGTGGCAGTAGATGCTAAACTCTCAGTGATGGTCTGAAAGGCTTTAGCTTTTGCTGTTGAAGTCTCTCCACCCTCATTTGATGATGAAAGAAGTGTTTACTTGCATTGAATTGGAAAAAATTAATCACAATAATCACTTACTGGCTCTTTTGTCAAGCTGTGGTGCCCCTTTTAAGATTATCTGCTGGCTAACTCTTGATTTAGCGGAGCAATAATATATGAATACATAATTATTATTCAGTTTAACTTTATTATTATTATACTTTTTACTTATTAATTAGGTTTATTTAGTTTTTAAGTTACAGGCTGCTGAGGAAGGGAAGTGTATATTTGGGGTAGTGTTAACAACATAAGGATAATTATAAAATGAATGTTGTGATTGATATTCCATGTAGAAAACCTAATAAAAGAAATCTGACGTAAAATTAAAAAGCTAAATATTATTAATAACAACAAAACGAACATTTAAATATGAAGAAAATATTGTGTCAAAATGAAGATCAAATAAAATATGATTTCCAGAAGTGCAGACTTGCATATCAGTCATTACTGTTCAAGATCCTGCTCACTAGCTTACAGTGATGATATAGGCTCATTAGGTAATTTACTAAAGGTTAGGACAAATGTGCTTGCTGAAGCTTTTTCTTTTTAATTGGGTAATTTAGCTGAATAATATAATAATACACTCATCTTGAATTAACGATTCAATAACATGCATGTGAATCTCCATAGGAAGGATTCAGGTTTTCCTCCTGTGATCATCTGCAATAAAGTAATGAATAAAACACTGAAGCTGTTTCTGGACACAAGAGAACTGCTGGGTCACGCATCTGATCGCTCCACACTCTTGTGAACAGTGGTCATTTGGCGTTGGTAATTCAGCTGAGATCTGTACACAATTAATCATGAAGCTCTACTTTTAACACCTTTCACTTCACATGACGCTGCTGTCAGAGTCGTCCCTCTGCATCTCTGCATCTTCACTGGCTTTGGTCTTCATGTGTAATGGCAGACACATATAATATCTGATTACTAGTAAAATCTAGTTTCTACCCAACTTGTTTCTCTCCAAACACACTGCATGTGGTTTGAGAGCGGTGTAGATGATGCACTGCAATAGGTGGTTATACCTGTGGGAGATGTGCGGTAGCTCAAGCTGTATCTCTTCATGATCCTCAGCATGGACTGGTAGTTGTTCCAGGTATCGTGAGACACCAGCAGGTCCTTGTGGTGTGGAAGCAGCTTGATCAGAGCGGAGCAGGAGCCCGAACCAACAGTGCGAGAGCGGCTGGATTTATTCAGCGCCGCCTCCAGATCCTCCAGATCTCCACCTATCTGAAAGAGGCTGAACCGCACAGCAGAAACACAGTCACAGTGTGCACATGCAGATATTTTGATGCACAATTTGGAATATCACATAAAAAAAACGCATAATGGAAAAGCCCAGATGTGGGCACACTCTTCTGTGATCAGCTGTAGTGAGTAACCTCTCCACTTCAGTGCTGTAGTTTCTGCTGATCAGATGATCTGACAGATATAAATGTGTGTGTGAGGGTCTTTGCATCATTAATGGTGGTCTGCAGCTCTCCACTGTTGCAGATGTGTAATGTTGTTGTGCTGATAGTAAAAGGTCTCAGTCCTCCGTCAGTCCGTCATCACAGTGCTTCAGTGTTCTTCTTCTTCTATTATTATTCCTCCAGAACTGTCTTGATCATCTGTCTGTGCTCTCGTCTCACTCCTCCACCCTGTTCATTGTGTTTGGTCTTGGTCTTCTGAGGCGCAGCTCATTTATTAGAGGAGAACAAACACCACAGTGGAGAATCCCCCCAGTGCAGCAGACTCCACTTCTCTCAGTGATATCTGTGCAGGAGCAGCAGGAGCTGAGGAGGTGAGGAGGTGATGCTCTACTGCAGCACTGATGGACACGCTCATCTACTCACTGATGATCAATGCCATATTCCAGTTTTCAGATGGACACACAGCTACACTCAAATGTACAATATGTTCTGCTTGTCTAGAAAATGCTTCTTACTTTAGGAGTTTGTCGATATTTGGAGTAGAAACAAGACACTCTAAGTATGAGCAGCATGTTTTGCAGTGTAGCCACACACAGACCTTGCAGCAGTAATGATAACAGAAGCACGTCTGCACTCACAGGAAGCCAAAGGGATTGATGGTGAAGCTTCCTGATGGGAAATGAATCCTCCCGTTGTAGCCGTCCTCTAAGCCTTGCAGCTGCAGTAAAGACAAACGCACCTGAAACACAACACACAGCTGATTAAACACGCAGAACCAGAGGCTTGCTGAACAAATCAGCGCATGTGCAAACCCGGATAAGTTTAGAGGATATGCAAGCAGATAACCTCTGCTTTCAGGTCCAACAACAGGCTCATGTTAACCCCACAGCTGGACAGGGAACATCTCATGACAACACACCACCAAACCTTTCATGCTTTTAATCTTAATAACTAAACGTTGTAGATTCTCAAGATCATGTGGATCTGGCTCCGGCAGCGGTCACAGAGCTGCTATAATCAAATAATGTTTAGGGAATGTGCATTCATTTCAAACTGTGATCCAAACGGACTGGAAGTACCTGTGCATTACATTACTTTATTGCACATCTTCCAGCCAATCAGAAAGCAGTATTATAATAATCAGAAACAAGGATTCCGACTGGCTGTGCTTTATTGTTTATTGATGGTTTTGGCATTACAGGAAAACAGAAATTACAGGCAGACAGGAGAAATGTATGGATTCATGCTGAATGGTAGCATTGTTGAGCTAAAACAATCTACTGCTCCTATAACTGTCAGTGTGTTTGTACAGTTTTCATGCAGTTTCTATTCTAATCTGCAGGATATCTGCAATTAAAGAATAAACTGCAGAAGTGAACGAAGAGATGTTTCCTACCAGCAAATATTAATCTGATAAACAAACTGACAGCAGATATAAAAGCAGACGCTTACGCATTAGAACACCACCACTAATGACTCTCTGAGGAATATCCTCAAGATAAAGGTAAACATGGCTGAACTGTAGCTCTGACAGAGACATGAGGGGTTTAAATGACTGGAAACAGCAGAATATGGAGAGCAAGTGCCCACAATGTAGAGTTTATGATCATATCTCTGTTTTATTCTGCTGATATGTGATATAAATATCGGTAGCCTTGTGTCCACCAGCTCTCCACACAGCTCACGAGACTGAAAACAGTCAATATAGAGACACAGATGAGCAGAACACGTATGTGTGAATGTGTTTCTCACCAGATGTCGATGGAGGTGGTGTACTCGGTGGACCCCAGCAGCACATCAGGAGGTCTGTACCACAGCGTCACCACCTCATTAGAGAACGTCTTTGTGGGAACCGACTTGGCTCGGGCGAGGCCTACAGCACACACAATCACAACAACACTGTAAAGTACAACTCACCATGTTGATGTTGTGAGCTCACACTGCTAGTTTTGTGCTGAACAATTCATCAGTGCATGTCATTAAGACAAAAGCAATATTTAGCCCGTCTAATCTATCTGTTTGTGTTCAGTTTAATTCTCAGATTAGGGCTGCGTCCGAAACCGCATACTTGCATACTATACAGTACACTCAAATCAGTATGCAAGCCGAGTAGTGTGTCCGAATTCATAGAATTGGAAAATCAGTATACGAGAAGTGCCCGGATGACTTACTACTTCCGGCGAGATTCTGAAGTGCGCATCCCATGCAGGCTGTGCTATCCCATGATGCCCCGCGAGAGAATTCAGGAATGGGAATAAAGCGATTGAACTGACGCAGGTAGGTCACGTGACCATGACAAAATGGCGGATGTAGTACGTCCGAATTCCATTCACACTTCTCACATTCACACTGTATAGAACGCACTTTTCTAACGGTCGAGTAGTGTGTATAAATTTAAATGCAGTACCTACTGAGTAGTAGGCGGTTTCGCACGCAGCCTTGGTCTGTCTGAGGTAATAGGCGGGGCTAACAAACTTAACCACACCCCCTTCAGCTGTCACTATGACAACAAACAGAAATGATGAGCAGAAGTCTGTTAGGCTGTAATAACTCTCCCCAAACCCATTTCCAGATCTTTCTGAATGAAACGCCTACTTTACTACATCCAATCAGCTCACAGTAGAAAAAACTAGCCACGCCCACTGTTTTCTCATTTAATGTTCTGCTTCTCAGAATAAAAACAGCGATCCCTGCTTCATGCTGGCTTTGATGCTTGTGTTGGTAAAAGCTGATCATGTCATAAGGTGTCTCTATTCACCTTTTTCTTTCTGTTTTGTAATTAATCAGCCATTCTCCATCTCATAATGCCCTGTGTGCTTATAGATCAGCTGTTTTAGGTTTTTACGCACGACTATAGTCCACAGTCTGATGGTTACGTCTGCTCTTTTTGGCAAATAACACACTCTATGGCACCTATAACTGTTTGTATGGTTTTTATACAGTTTCTAGTCTCTTTTGCAGGTTAACCTCAACAGTCAGATAGCAGGACACTTATGTTTACATCCCCCTATTGCAGTTAAATCCTAATCTAATCATCACAAACTTCACAGAAATTAAAGTTAGATCTTCTGAATACATATTTTACCACTGTTTTTAGTTTTTAGGAAGAGTAAAAGATCATAATCCATTCACTGTCACCCTTCAGCCTGTGGGAGCATCTGCAGTTATATTTTATACAATAATATTGCAGTCTAGACATCCTCACATCACTCGTGTGAGACCTACAGCAGACACAGCACTACGTTAAATATGATCAGTTTAATCCATTTCACAACATATAACTGATGTCTGTCCATGAACACATGCGTATGTTCTGTGAAGGCTTACCGAAGTCAGCCAGTTTGAGCTCGCCCTTGTCGTTGATGAGCAGGTTCTGAGGTTTCAGGTCTCTGTGCAAAACCTTCTGACTGTGGCAATAAGCCAGACCACGCAACAGCTGGAAGAGGAAAATCTACAGGGTGGAGAGAATCAGAATCAGAATCTTTACTGTCATTGTACATAATACAACTACATTATGGCTTGCCCTTCCCTTCAGTGCCGTCTTATCAGTGTTGTGGATAAATTTAACTTGCATCTTTGGATGGAAACACAGCTGCTGAAACCACAGCTTAATATATAATGTCATTTTGATAAAGGCTATGGGCTCTATTTTGACGATGTAGGTGCATAGTCCAAAGCGCAGGGTGCAAAAGCATTAAGGCCGTGTCTGAATCCACTTTTGCTATTTTAAGGATGGAAATTTCCGCTTTGCTCCGTGGTACATGGTCTAACAGGGTTGTGTTTATTCTCTTCATGAGTTATAGGTGTGTTTTGAGAATAAACCAATCAGAGTCTCGTCTCTCATTCCCTTTAAGAGTTAGATGCGTCGCTCCATGGTGCATTTGCTATTTACAAGTGTAAAAACTGAACGCTTCACTAGCGAGAGAACAGTTAAACAGAGCATCTGCAGCGCGAGAATGAGAGATGAGCCTCCTCATTCTTTACTAGCGCTTTCACTCTCTTCCATGGATAAACAACTGAGTTATATCCAAATACACATGCTATGGCCCATATGGTCTAAAACCTGATAGGTGGACAAATCTACACTTGTGTTTATTAAACAAATATAAATCTGCATATAATAAATAATACTACTAATAATAACATTATACAGATGCAGATGGTCATGAATAAACAGAAAAGCCCCCCGAGATGATGGAGGCATGGAGGCAGTGGTGTTTATATGGATGTAGAAAATCATCATTTCTGTAATATTTTTATCCTTTAATTCTTTTTTTTATTTGTAAAGATATTTGTGTATTGCTCTACATCCTGTGTGTATTAAGCAACGTTTAAGCAAAGCGCACATCTAACGCGCTCTGCGCTGGACTTTAGACCTCCTCTTAGCTGATCTATTGTGCAGTCTATTTTAGTTATTCACAATAGCAGTCAGAGATGTATAAAGCCCAGACTTAAGTAAAAGTACAAGTGCTCTATCAAAAAAGTGACTTGAGTAGAAGTGGACGTGCTCTTTAAGCACAATACTTAAGTGGAAGTACTAAAGTATTTGACATGTTTTGTACTTAAATATTGCAAGTAGTTTATTTAAAAATGTACTAAAGTACTGAAAGTAAAAGTACAAGTATTGCGTTATGTAGTTATTAAAAAAAGCAGTCAAAAGACACATTGTTTTGTTTATTTTAAATATCTTTTTTGGGGCACAGAATTAAGCAGAACAAAAAGAGCTATGATTTACCATTTATAATATAAATAAATAAATATATATATATATATATATATATATATGATGGGTCAAAAACAGCATTCAGCGTGACAGCCTTTATGATAGACAGTTAACGTTATGTGAACATTGCAGCATGATATGAACCGCGGGTAGCTAACGCTAGTTAACTTATCTAGCTCTAATGGATAGCTCAAACTGCTGTTTTGTGTATTATATTATCTTTAACTTGACATGTTTCTTCAAATGCGATGGTAGAGTATGCTCTTCATTCTATATGAACTGTCCTTCACTCCGACAAATGCAAACATTGGTTCTAAATAGGGTCACGGGTGGTCTTTTCCCTCATTGCCACGAACAGTTGAAAGTGAAGGAGTTGAAGGTGGATTTTCTGGGTTCATGTCTAAAACAAACTAAAGTGCTCAATGCAGGCAGCAGCACTGTCTTCTGTGATCGTCTGATCAATGAATGCTTGATTCGTGACATTTTTATAATCGTAACGAGTAACTACTCAACACATAAAACATCTACTGGAGTCAAAGTAGAAGTAGGAGAAGAAAACAATCCTCCAGTAGAGTACAGATACAAGCTTTTAGTACTCAAGTACAGCAGTGAAGTAGTTCTACTGTGTTACTATCTCTGATAGCAACGCACCAGCAATGCGCCTTAACACACCTCCTTTTTAGACCAGAGCGCTTATTGGCGCACATTTGAGCACAATTGCGTTTGCTATTTAAACAGCGTGGTGAAAAACGTCAAAATGACTCTTGCATCGAGCTGAAACTAGCAGACAATTGTGTCGCACCTTCCGCCACATTGTGCCAGGTGTATGATAGGGCCCAAAATCTGTTTTAGTGATTTTATAAGTGGGTGTAGTGCCATCTGGAGGCAGAACCTCCTTATCACCTCCATAACCTCCTCTATAAATATATAGATCTACTTTTGTCAATATTTAGGTCTTTTCTTTGCTAGATAACATATTAGAATCAGGATTTTTTCCCCTGTGATTGCAAAGCTAATGTGACAAAACACATCCAGCTCCAGGCCAGTAGATTTGTTAGATAATTAGATCAAAGGATTAAGTCAGTTCAGCGTCTCACCTTCACGTTATAGATGCTCATGATGCTGCCGCAGTCGTCCAGATACTGCTTGAGATCTCGATCCTGAAAGAGACACACAGTGGAAATCCATCAGATGAAGATGGATTAGGTATAACAGTGAATAACACACACACACACACACACACACACACACACACACACACACACACA
>CAIGQZ010032406.1:225045-243956 GCA_903798205.1 Danio tinwini
ACACATATGCAGATATAAACAATACACACATCATACACCTGCAAAACATACACACAACATAGACAACACACACACACAACAAACAATATACCTACACACTCATCATAAACACATATGCAGATACACACAGATCATAAACAAAACTCACACAACATAAACAATATACACACACGTCATGTATACATATGCACACACATCATAAACACACACACACACACACACACACACACACACACACACACAAACACACACATATATATATATATATATATATAACATAAGGAACACACATAGACACAATTACACATCATATATAAAACACACACACACACAGAGACAGAACACACATCATACATAAAACACACACACACACACAAACACACACACACAGAGACAGAACACACATCATACATAAAACACACACACACACACACACACACACACACACACACACACACACACACACACACACACACACACACACACACACAACAAACACATTATATAAGTGAGGAACCTGCAGCGCGTTTCTCCGCCGTGTTAATAATATTCTCTGGCATAACTCTACTCATGTTCACTGTAATAGATCTGAGTTTAATCACAGTAAAGGCCAGACTGAGGCGCCTGAAGACTGCTGAGGGGCAGAACCTGCTGCTGATGATTCAGGCTATAAGTGAGGAGAACACTGCTACAGGTTACGAATGAAGACTCCAGAAACACCCAGCACTGAGAACACGGACACCTTATAACTGTGTTGGGTTTAATAGTAGTGCAGTTTTCTGAAACTCACCAGTTGAACAGCGCTGAGGCTCCAGCAGAACTCGCGCCTTCACATTGACGGAAGCCCTAATGAGACAAATCACCTCAGCAAAACACAAACGCGTGTTCATAATAAAAGTCCTCCAAACCAGTTCACAATAAAAGCTGTTTTGTTTTTCAATTATTTATTACCATATATTTATTACCATATAACCTTTTTATGTCATTATTATTATTATTATTATTAGTTGCTTAGCTGAGGTTGTTGCTAGAAGGGATACAGCTGTGTTACAGTTAACAAAAGTAAGTGTATTTATATAGCGCATGTATCATGTATGGCCACACACCTAAAGCTGTTCACCATCATGGGGGGGGGGGTCTCCACTCCTTCACCAGTGTGCAGCTCCACTTGGATGATGCTCCGGCAGCCACAGGACAACAGCACCAGTGCTTCACCACACAGCAGCTATAGGTGGATGGAGAGACAGTGATGGAGCCAGTTCAGTGGATGGGGATGATTAGGAGGCCATGTGGAGGAAGTTTAGCCAGAACACCAGTGTTACACCCCTACTCTTTACCATGTGCCATGGGGTTATTATGACCACAGAGAGTCAGGAGCTCAGTTTAACATCTCATCTGAAAGACGGCGCTTACTGACAGTATAGAGTCCCCTTCACTATACTGGGGCATTAGGATTCACACAGACCGCAGGTTGAGCGCCCCCTGCTGGCCTCACTAACACCACTGCCAACAGCAGTCTAGTTTTCCCATGTGGTCTCCCATCCAGACACTGACCAGACTCAGCCCTGCTCAGCTTCAGTGAGTAATGGCGTGATATGGCTGATAATTATTTAAATTATTTATTAAATTAGCCATTAAATTGTATTTCATTATCGTCTACCCCTAAACCCAACCCTCACAGTGATGTAAGATACTAGTTATTATTGCACAGTCACAAACATCAAGTAAAGTTAATAGGGGAAGTCTAGAAGGGATACAGCTGCATATACATCAATAATGTTTGTGACACACTGTACAACAATAATTCACATTTTACATCACTGTGAGGGTTGGGTTTAGGGGTAGATGATAATTAAATACAATTTAAGGGCTAATTCAATAAATAACATAAATAAATATGTTTGAAGTTAGTTTAACGTTCAGACATTTGTGTCAGAAATGTATTTTATAAAGCAACATTTGTCTTTGTTTTCATTAACTTATTATAATGATATAATGATATAATTATTAACAAATATTAATGCAATGCTTGACATTGTCTTGTAAGTAGCCTACATACATGTTGCTGCTGTCTATCCTGATAATCTTTTACAAAACAGAGATTCACCATTAACAGTTCCATTTTTTACATGTTAAATGTTTTGTACATTACTGAAGTTAGTCAATTAAATAAAATTAAAAAAGGAAAAAACAGAAACAGAAATATTACATTTAGCTGAAATGTTGTCGCTTCTAATATTTTATATATATTTATATTGTAGTTTGTTATATTTTGTGTGAGTATAGTAACCTGTTTGAATTTAAACATGGTGGCCATGGCGCATTGGTAAGCACTGTGGCCTCACAGCAAGAAGGTCTCTGGTTTGAGTCTCGGTTGGGTCAGTGTGTGTTTCTGTGTGGAGTTTGCATGTTCTCCTCGTGTTGGTGTGGGTTTCCTCCGCGTGCTCCGGTTTCCCCCACAGTCCAAACACATGTGCTATAGGGGAATTGATCAACTAAACTGGCCGTAGTGTATGAGTGTGTGTGAGAATGAGTATGTCTGGGTGTTTTCCAGTACTGGGTTGCAGCTGGAAGGGCATCCACTGCTTAAAACACAATAAATAAGGGACTAAGCTGAAGGAAAATGAATGAATTTAAGTATTTCATCTTATATTCCTAATATATGATGTTAAGGCGGTTCATTCCGCTGTGGCGACCCCAAATTAATAAAGGGACTAAGCCCGAAAAGAAGATGAATGGATGAGTGTATATTATGCTAATGTATATAACTATTTAATAAAACTGTTTTGTTTAAATGCACCAAAAATGATCAGCTATATTCACTGAGAAATGGATCAAATATTAATTTTCAAAATTGGGTGTGCTCATTCATGCTGAGCCCTGCATACAGTTAAAGAATTATTCGCCCCCTTTGAATTTTATTTTATTTTTTTAAATATTTTCCAAATTAAGTTTAATAGAGCAAGGAAATTTTCACAGTATGTCTGATAATATTTTTTCTTCTAAAGGAAGTCTTATTTGTTTTATTTTGACTAGAATAAAAGCAGTTTTTAATTTTTTTTTATCCATTTTAGGGGCAAAATTATTAGCCCCTTTAAGCTATTTTTTTATTTCAATTGTCTCCAGAACAAACCATCGTTATACAATAACCTGCCTAATTACCCTAATTACCCTAGTTAAGCCACTTTAAGCTCTATAGAAGTGTCCTGAAGAATATCTAGTCTAATATTATGTGCTGTCATCATGGTGAAGAGAAAATAAATCAGTTATTAGAGATGAGTTATTAACACTGTTATGATCAGAAATGTGTTAAGAAGATTTTCTCTCCGTTAAACAGAAATTGGATAATACTGACTTCAACTGTATATTATAACCTAACATATCACAAAATCCACTCAAAATCTGTACAACTAAGTAAAGTGGAGTAAAAACGCTCTAGCCTGCAATGTATAACATGTACAACCTATATCAAAAACCCATTTGTTTGTAAAAAATAAAAAGATAAGTACAGTATATAATGATTTCTTTAAATAAATGTCTTATGCTTTATTCATTATATTAATATAGTAAGGACCAGACCCTTTTCCTTGAAATTAAGTGTTCCTCTCACCAAGGTAAAGTAATGTTTCTCTAAAGGTCAGATCTTCTTCTCTCCGCTTTATTAACGCCACAAGAACAAGAGGTTTTCTCACAGGTATTAAATATTAAAATATAAGGATTAAAATAGACATGTACATGAATTTAAATGTTTTGAGAGCATTGCGTGTCTCCAGTGCTGTTTTGTTATGTGGTTGTTCTGAAATAGATAATCTGAAGGGGTTTATAAAGGGGGATAAGTTCGATCTACATCATGCTCACTTTCTCTTAAGTATATATGGTATTTCCCTAACAAATTAAAAAGATGTCGTCCTTTACAATCCCAGCTCTCATTATCAGAACACATCAGTAAATCATATCACATCACACACTCCATTTGTTTGTTAATAAACAATTTCTCGGAAGGTCAAACCCAGCAGCTCGCCGCGTGGGGCTTTGACGTCATGCTCGTGCTCGCGGTTACGCACAGCGCCCCCTTGCGGCGTCATAGGGCGTGACGTCACTTCAGCACCGTAGAGGAGAAACAGCTCCTTCCGCTCGACTAATGGACCAGAATCCGTGACCGACCGAAAACACGACGAACAGGAGGAGAAACCCGGAGGAGAAGCGGCAGAAAAACAGCAGCGGATCCGCGCGACATTTGACGACCGTCATCATCATCATCATCACCATCCGGAAAGCAGAGGTACCATCCCCGCATCCCAAACACCAGTGTGTGTGTGTGTGTGTGTGTGTGTGTGTGTGTGTGTGTGTGTGTGTGTGTGTGTGTGTGTGTGTGTGTGTGTGTGTGTGTGTGTGTGTGTGATGGTGAATCTCATTGCGGTACTTCACTCTTTCACAATGACATCACATCTGAACCGACGCGTCCATCGCTGCGCGTTCTTCAGAGCGCGGTGTTTTTCAGCGCGCACAATAGCGTAATAACGCGACGCGTTATGCAATTTTGTCATATTGTGATCGCGCTGCTGAAGCGCGCGCGCGCGGCTCTCCACACGACGCGTTATTATTATGTTATTATTATCCGCTGATTACCACGTCCACACATCCCATAATGTAACCATAACGACACGAAGACGTCAATCTGAGTGTAATAACGCGTCCGGAGATGTGTATAAATATGGAGGAGTAATAACACGCTTATGTGCTTTCATTGGCCACCATTCACCTCAGAACATGATCACAAATGATGGCCGTTCACGGAGATGAGCAGGTCACACACATCAGCCGAACCGCAGCGAAAATGCGTGAACATGCTTCAGATGTGCATCTAAATCAGATGTGGCCGCTCTGTGTGTGCTTTAAAGAGGATAAGAGGGCTTCAATCAGTGTGTTTTCTTCAATATAATGTGTTTGCATGTGTAATCTGACCATTTGTTTAGCAGAATATCTTCATTTACAGCTTAAAACAGCTTCTTGTAATGTGGTTCAGTATAGCAGCAGTTTCAGCAAACTCTAATAGTCAAATACAGTAGTAAAAATCAGATTCAATTAGAGCAATAATCACTATACACACAGGCCAGCTCAAGCCTTCAGGAGCTCTATAATATTACTACTCTCAGTGCAAATACACAATACATTATTGATCTATTATATGATTAAAACAGCCATTATCAGTTGAATTTGCTGCAGCAGTGCTGTTCACATCATATCAGTGTTTTTGTGTAAGACTGGAGAGATTATTCAGGGAAAACAACCGTCCTGCACGTACTTTATCACATCTATTGCCACAAAACCAAACAATTAGACAAAAAACATTGATCTGAGCTGTAGTAATTCACTAGCGCTTTAATTAAATGTAAAGCTGACAGAAGCACAAACGGCTGAACGCAGCGCACACTAACCTGCGCATTATTATCATTTACACACAAGATGGCGCCAAACACTCAGCAGTGAGAAAGATAAGCATTAAATATGGATGTGAATTATTCACTAAATTATTCAAGATGATTCAGCCGCCCAAATAACAAGTAATGTAGTACCAAGTTTATAAAACATACGCTTATTTTTATTACAGAAATTTTCTAATAGCTTTTTTAACACATCATACTTGTTATTTGCGGATGTTTAATCAAACATGACCTTTCTTGCTTCGTTAATGCAAACATTAACGTTCAGTTTATCCTATTGTTTCTGTAAGTTTTCTCAGTTTACCTTTATCTTGCTGTATTTTCTGCTTTTTTCTGTTTATTCATGCCAGATGAATATATTTGTGTGATTATCCAGTGTTCAGTATATAAAACTATAACATATAGTATATAGCATAATATTGCCATTTGTTTAATTGAATAATGCATTTTGCATAATCACCGGCCTCTATTGACCTGTTATAATGAAAGGTGCTGTGAGTAAGCTTTTGACGCCTCTTAAGCATTAAATAGCAGAACATGTTTGCATGCTGACATGCTAAGTGAACAATGCTAAAGTCAGTTCTTCTGCTTTAAAAATGTGTCTCCAGTGTTTTTGTTTTGGTGTCTGTAACCTGCCCACTGCCAGCTTTAAAAATGATATTTCAGCACTCAGGGTTGCCAGATAATGGAAAACCCACCGTATTCAGTTTCAGTCTCGAAGGCTGCTTCAATATATGTGGACTCAGCTGAAGATGCGCCCTCTGGAGGACAACAGCAAGCTTTAATAATATAAATACTATAAATGTAAACATTAGCTGAGCAGGTTACACTCTAACCCCATGTCCTAACAGCAGGCAACCAAATTCCAGACCCAACATGACAGAAACCTTTAAATAGCAGACATTCAGCAGCACAGAGTAATGCACTGGACTTAGACAGAATGGTGAGAATTAGAGTCTAATGAATACATATTAAACCTCTTTAACATTATTAAAAGTACATGCTGAGTGTCTGATATGTGTTGCTTTGCACTGAATCACAGTTCTGACGTTCATTTTCAAATACGTTTATTTTATTCTCCAGATCTGAGCTGAACTATCTGCTGCTGCTTTCAGTATATGGCAATAAATGTGATGTGAAACAGCATTCAGACTCACATCAGGAGCACTGAACACTGAATAAAGCACACGAGCTGTACCTGAGCTCATCACTGTCACAGTAGTTTATGCAGTTTCAGCGAGAAATAGACATTCCAGGTGATGGTTTAGACCAGGAGCTTAAAGATTATAGATTTCTTATAGATTTCTAGTGTTCTTGAAGACACTGATTAGCATGTTCAGGTGTGTTTGATTAGTGTTGGAGCAAAACTGTTCAAGACACCGGCCCTCCAGCACCGAGTTTGCCCACCCCTGGTTTAGACAAAAACTCTTCTAACACAGGAAAGTCTCCTTTTGTCGCGTGTAGGTTTAGTGTAGATTTGATAGTCACACTCGTTTGTGTAGGTGTTGTCAATCTGGCAACCTGCATTTGTGTGGAGTGGTCAGGTGAAATGTGTTTTGATTCTGATCTGCAATACCTAGTTCAACCACTGGGTGTCAATCTTACTGCACCATTTATTTATTCATTCACTCATTTATTTAGTCCTTTTATTAATCTGGGGTCGCCACAGCGGAATGAACCGCCAACTTATCCAGCATATGATTTACACAGCAGATGCTGCCAGCCGCAACCCATCACTGGGAAACATCCACAAACACACTCATACACTACAGTCAATTTTTAGCATACCCAATTCCCCTGTACCACATGTCTTTGGACTGTGGGGGAAACCGGAGCACCTGGAGGAAACATGCAAACTCCACACACAAATGCCAACTGACCCAGCCGAGGCTCGAACCAGCCACCTTCTTGCTGTGAGGCGAATGTGCTGTGCTACCCACTGCGCCACCGCGTCGCCACGGCACCATTTAAAGAACTAGTTATTTTGTGTACTCTTGGGGGCCTCCTGGTGGCCACACGGCCTCAAAGCAGACGCTTAATTCATTATGCCTAAAGTTAAGAGCAGGTGTAAATAAATCCGGAGACCACCTGAAATACACGTCTGAGACTGCGCAGAATCTTTTTAGCAGACATGCTGTTTGTGAAAATGCCACCAGTTTACCGTTCACACTGAGAGGGATCTACTTTCACAGATGATTTTAGTAATAACCCATGGCAGTAATCAAAACACTCTAAAACAAGAAACCCATTGGCATTGTTGAATAAACAGCAGATTTCCTTAATTTCATCATTTCAGCGTGTCCTAATTAGCGCACGACTACTGAATCAGTCAACTGATCAGTCATTTAAGAAATAATACACTTTTTCCCCCTTTTGCTCCACACTTTTTGACATGAAAGTGACGTGTTTAACTTAAATGATTGCCAATCTTCATCGCTTTGGTGCACAGATTTAAACTTAATCTCATTTTAAAGTAGACAGATTGTAGCTACAAGTTCAACACGTTTAATAAAATAAAAGTTATGTGCCTTCATGTTCATGAAATAATAAAACAGTAAATGTACATTTTGTTTTATTACAATAAATAAGCATTTCATTAAACTTGTTTTAGCCTAAAATCAACAAAAATAAGCAAAGCTAAACATCTGAGCAAATTATATTCCAAATTTAAAGCTTCAGATTTAGTTTGACTGCAGTACCAGACATGACCACCAGGTGACCAAATGAGGGCGTCCTCTATTTCTGTGTATGTTTTGAGGAGTAATAACCATGCGTTTCATACTTTTGACTATATTTATGAAGTAGACATGCAATCCTAAAGTAGTTTGGGCAGTTTGGTGGTGTTTGATTTGAGTTTAGCCTCTGAAACATCTAAAGATGTTTACTTGTGGATTGCTGTAGCAGAGTAATGCTTAATGACTCTGATGAGTATCCTTGAGCAACTGTTGCTCATTAAGATCTATCAAAAGTCTATCGCTATATATGGCAACTAGACATTTTAAGCTTTCAGGTGATATATAGTTAGTGATGATTGCTCTATATTAAACTACAATATTATTTAAAATATTACTGTCAGTTCTCCCACAGGCTGTATATGAGAGTAAATGTGTGTTAATATCTTACTCTTCCTAAGGACCAAAGAACAGTGGTAAAATGTGTATTCAGAAATCTCAGACCATTTGAAGGATATGGTTTATCATGATTATTAGGATTAAACTGCACCAATCTGAAGCATGCAGGGACTCAAACAACCATAACAATTCCACATGTGTCTCCCAAAACTGCACATGAGATGAATGCATGAGAATGTTCTCAGTGTGCTACTAAAGATCGCTGTCCAGAGTGCTGAAATATAACTCTATATGTGGAGTCCTATCCTGAACATTAAAGCCAATATAAACAACAAGGCATGGCAGCAGCTCAATGCATTTAGGCATGTGGACATGATCAAGACGTGGTCATGCCACAAGAACATGGCATGGTTGTTTATGGTGCCAGACGGGCTTCTCTGAGTATTTCAGAAACTGCTGATCTACTGGGATTTTTACGCACAACCATCTCTAGGGTTTACAGAGAATGGTCCGACAAAGAGGAAATATCCAGTGAGCGGCAGTTCTGTGGGCGCAAATGCCTTGTTGATGCCAGAGGTCAGAGGAGAATGGCCAGACTGGTTCCAGCTGATAGAAAGACAACAGTAACTCAAATAAGCACTCGTTACAACCGAGGCCTGCAGAAGAGCATCTCTGAACACACAACACGTCCAACCTTGAGGCGGATGGGCTACAGCAGCAGAAGACCACACCGGGTGCCACTCCTGTCAGCTAAGAACAGGAAACTGAGGCTACAATTCACACAGGCTCACCAAAACTGGACAATAGAAGATTTCTCCAACACTGTGATGTTGCTGTATATCAATTCAATTCATGTTTATTTATATATTTATATTTTTACAATGTAGATTGTGTCAAAGCAGCTCAACATAGAAGTTCTAGTAAAGTCCAGGTTTATCATCACTGGTGGTACACTAAGGCACCAACGCCTGCCTGCCACCAGTGCTGATATACAGCCACATCACACTGCTACAAGTGTCATAATGCTCATATATATATAAATAGCACATTCAACATTCCTTAGTCAGAAATTTGTACCAACAGCCAACACAGGATTCCACATGGTCTTAAAGTCTTTTTCGATGGGTTATTTTCACAATTCCTGATGGCATAGCAGTCAAAATAGGACAAATGAGCTCATGTATGGGGCAAATTCTAGACCTTTGTCAGTGAGGGGTGGGTCTTTCGAAACACCCCCCCTCCCCCACCTAGGCTATGGGCCTGAATATAAACAAAAATAAACCAAAACAAAAAAATTTAAACCGGGTTGTGTGTAATAATAACAGTGGAATGGCAGAAGGAGAAAGTGCTGAACTACTGAACTGTGTTTAATGCTTTATATAAAGGCTGTTTTGGTGCTGCAGCCTAAAGACGCCTCTCATATAGAGAATGAAGCCTCCTGCATTGCTCAGGTGTGAGTTTCTCACACACTTCAACAGAGTGTCTAAATCTTAATGCTTCTGTGGGTCTCGTCTATCAAATCTGAGCTTTATTCTGTTTTTTTCTATTGGATTCGGGTCAGGTGATTGGCTGGGCCATTCTACAGCTTGATTTTCGTTCTCTGTATGCATCTGAGAGTCTCCTCGGCTGTGTTTTGGATCATTGTCTTGCTGAAATGTCCACCCTGGTTTCATCTTCATCCTCCTTCTAATGTAGATGTTGGACTGAAGCAGCTGATGTTCATTTACACTGAGGAAGGGCAGAGGCTTGCTGAAGAACTACTGAGAGATTTCAGCTGCTGTCCGGGCTTTTTCCACCTCCCTTCTACATGTCTTCAAAAATTCCCAAAATAAATCACTTTAGTTGAAGGGGTGTCTTTGTCATTCATTTTATAACAGCAACACTAATATTTTTCTTTGCCTCAACTACAGTGGTACAATTGAATTAGTCATTAAAATATCATGAAATATTAATGACGCTGTTATAAAGTTATTTGACAGAGTAATGACAATATCACTGAAAAGGTTTAACAACAAATTGAGTTTGTTCTAGTAAACAAAAATGATCATAAAATATTCATGACAATTATAATGGCCTCACAATAATCATATTTATGACAGGTTTATGACAAGTTATGTTGTCTTGGTAATGTCAAGTTGTCAAGACAAAGACATTTCAAACATTGTCATTTTTGCATTTAGACAGAGCACATGGCACTTCATGACAGTTGTCATAAGCCTTTATAAACCACTCCATTCAAGCTCAGCACTTCTGATAGCCACTGTGTGTTGGAGTTTTCCCCGGTGAATGAGAGGGTCGCCTCCCTGCGCCTTCGGGTCAGGGATAGGTCTCTCACTGTGGTATGTGCCTATGGGCCAAACACCAGTGCAGACTACCCCGCCTTCTTGTAGTCTTTGTGAGGGGGGCTGGAATCACTCAGACTGAGGACTCCATTGTTCTACTGGGGAACTTCAATGTCCACATGGTTAATGACAGTGATACCTGATTGATCTGACTCCGAGTGGTGTTCTGTTATTGGACTTCTGTGCTAATCACAGTTTGTCCATAACAAACACCATGTTCGAACAATGATCAATGATCGACTTTTTGGTTGTATCATCTGATCTCCGACAGTATGTTTTAGAAGAGAGAGCTGTCAACTGAACACCACCTGGTGGTGAGTTGGATCCGCTGGTAGTGGGGAAAGCTGGACAGACCTGGCAGGCCCAAACGTATTTTGAGGGTCCTCTAGGAACATCTGATTGAACCTCAAGTCAACTCTCACCTCCGGAAGAGCTTTGACCAGATCCTGTGGGAGGCTGGAGACATTGAGATTGACTAGTCCATGTTCTCCAACTATATTGTTGACGTGGCCGTGAGGAGCTGTGGCCTGTAGTGCATGTCGAGGCAGCAATCCAAGAACCTGGTGGTAGATACCGGAAGTAAGGGATGCCGTCAAACTGAAAAAGGAGTCCTACAGGGTTGACTGGCTTGCAGGACTCCCGAGGCAGCTGATGGGTATAGGCAGGCCAAGCAGGGTGCAGCCTGGGTGGTTGCGGAAGCAAAAACTTGGCCTGGGAAGAGTTCAAGAGACCATGGAGGATGACTATCGGTTAGTCTCGGACCACAGGATTTTGTCTCTATTATTCACAGACGATGTTGTTCTGTTGGCTTCATCGAACATGGATCTTCAGCATGCACTGAAGTGGTTTTCTGCCGAGTGTAATGCGGCTGGGATGAGAATCAGCACCTTCAAGTTTGAGGCTATGGTGCTCCACCGGAAAAAGGTGGTTTGCCATCTCCAGGTTGGAGGAAAGTCCTTACCCCAGGTGGAGTATCTGGGGTTTTGTTCACGAGTGAGGTAAGGATGGAACGCAAGATTGACAGGCGGATTTGTGCAGTGGCAGCAGTAATGCAGTCGATGTACCGGTCCATTGTGTTAAAGAAGGAGCTGAGCCGAAAGACAAAGCTCTTTATTTACCGGTCAATCTACGTTCCTACTCTCACCTATGGTCATGAGCTTTGGGTCATGAATGAAAGGACATGATCTCAGATACAAGTGGCCAAAATGAGTTTACTTTGCGGGGTGGCAGGGCGCACCCTTACAAAAAAGGTGAGGAGCTCTTTCACTCGGGAGGAGCTCAGAGTAGAGCTACTGCTCCTCCACATCGAGAGAAGTCAGCTGAGGTGGCTCGAGCATCTGTTTCGGATGTCTCCGGGATGCCTACCTAGGGAGGTGTTCCAGGTATGTCCCACCAGTAGGAGGCCTCGGAGAGAACTCAGGACACACTGGAGGGACTGGGAACGCCTCGGGATCCCCCGGAGGAACTGAAGGAAGTGTCTGGGGAGAGGGAAGTCTGGGGTTCTCTCCTAAGACTGCTGCCCACGCGACCCAGCCCCGGAAAAGCAGAAGAAAATGAATGTAGGAATGAAATCTTTTGCCAGCTCTGACTATATTTGTTTGGCTTCTGTCTCTTACACGATGAATGAATGACTCAAAAAAGAAACATCTGCACAATGTGCACATATGCGACTGAACAAATCACTGCCAGAGAGGACTCATCATTCCCGAGTGACATTAAATATTGTTTAGAAAGATTCAAGACAGTTCAAGAATGACCCATCAGTAATATCATTCTGAAGGGTGGGTAACTCAGTGCTCCAAACTGGGATTAAAAGATCTGTTCAACTCTCTGTGATCAGCTGCACCTCAAGAATGAATTCACAAGTTCAAAACTTTGTTAAAACAGTGTGTTTGTAATAAAGAAAATGGCTGTGTAAGTCATAACCACTGAAATCACCACAGCTGCATAAGGTTCATAAATGCATCTGTGTGTGTGTGTGTGTGTGTGTGTGTGTGTGTGTGTGAGACTCATCAATTCAGAAAGTCTTAAATAAACTCCAGAACAAACACATCTAATAATCTTACTGTGGTGTTTCTGACTCATAAACTGGAGCTCTGCTTCCTCCGTGTCTGTCTCTGTCACTGACTGCTGTTTATCTGATGTAAGCAGGAGAAACACACACACACACGTGGGAACGATGGGCAGGGAGAACCAGCTCATTTGCATGTAAAGGCACAGTCAACTACACTCTGCTCAGAGTTCAAATTCAGGCAGATTCTGCACTGTATAATAAATGGTCTGTTGGGTGTTTAGAGCTGAAACTGTACAGACATATTCTGGAGGATTAATAATACATCACGTAAAAGGGCTAAAATAGGAGTCTTTTAAGAGGTTAAAGATCGTCCCCATCAGTAATGTGCCCATGTTTCCTCTCCTTAGGTGTGTTGACCCACAGTGGTGCTAGTTCTGAAGGGTGGGTAACTCAGAGCTCCACCCGCACCCCTTCTGCCCCCATGGCTTGTGTCCATGAGCAGCATGCCCCGTCCCCATCCCTCTCCGGCTTCACCACACCGCTCTCCGACCCAACCTTCTGCCATCCTGACCCCGAGGTTCCGGCCAGCACCCCAGACACTGAGCTGACCCCGACCCAGTGCGTGCTGCGTAATGTGCTGTCTATCGACCCAGTGGGCGGCGGCAGCGGCACCCACAGCAACAGCCCCACCTTGAGCGACGAGCCCACTAACTTCTCCAACAGCGTGCTGAAGCTGCAGGAGGGTGGAGCGGAGGGCGGAGCGGTGCGCAGCCAGGCTGACAGCTTCAGACTGCAACCCGGTGGAGGAGGCTTCCTGGAGGGTCTGTTTGGCTGCCTGAAGCCCGTGTGGACCATGATCGGAAAAGCCTACTCTACTGAACACAAGCAGAGCCAGGAGGGTGAGTACCGCACACACACAAGAGTTCAGCCGGGTGTGTTTTAGTGATGAACTGGATCTTTCGGTTATTTCTGATTAAAAAAAGAACTATTGGTTCTTTTAAGGTTAGGTTCTGATCTGTTCTGTTTAAGGTTATGGACTCTTTTCACAAGAAAATATGATGCATTTAACGGTCAACAGCATATCGGCATGACATTTCACACCAAAAACATGGACAGAAGAAAACATTGCTGTCATTGCTCATACGACAGCAAACATTGCACAGTGTACTGCACCCTAACAGAGCAATCACACAAGAGTTTATTCTTTAATCGAGCCAATCCTGTGGAGAGTAAACCCACTGTTGTTGTGAGGTGTTATGAAGTGTAATGATTCTTGTCCTGCAGAATGCTGGGAGGTGCCGTTCGAGGAGATCTCAGAGCTGCAGTGGGTGGGCAGCGGCGCTCAGGGCGCAGTCTTCCTAGGCAAGTTTCATGGAGAGGAAGTGGCAGTGAAGAAAGTCAGAGACATCAAGGAGACCGAGATCAAACACCTGCGCAAACTCAAGCACCCCAACATCATCACCTTCAAGTGAGTCAAGACCATCAAACTGCACCAAGACCGACGGAAATAAAAAGTTGCCTAAAGTGCCTGAAAATCTGCTAACTTCCATCAACGAAAGAATGTGCTGGCCATGTTGAAAGTTACCTATCCTGGGATTGATTTCAGGCTACTCAGACTAATATCATCAGCAGCAAATTTCCTTAATTACGCCAAAATGAGAGTATAGTTGCTTGCCATATCAGCCTAGAAAATAACATTTCTTTTTCAGTCAGTCTTAGTACAACTACAGAAGAGTCAAGCCTTAAAGAGGAAAATTATCAAAACTCCTTAGTCATTTTTTGAACAAGATGCTAATGGTCAAATTTGATTAGCTAAGCTAAAAGTGCTCCTGCCAGACCTGGAGATCCACTGAATTCCAGATTGGTAATCCTAAATAACAAATAACATTTACTCATTTAAGTGACATTTTTATCCAAAGCAACTTACAAGTGAGGATAAAAGACAGTGTGCCCGTCAAATCACCAGAGCAGCAGTATATAAATGCTTTGGCAGCTCAACAAACATGCTCAGGTTCTCAGACTGTGTGTGTGTGTGTGTGTGTGTGTGTGTTTTAGGGGTGTGTGTACACAGGCTCCGTGTTACTGCATCCTCATGGAGTACTGTGCGCAGGGTCAGCTGTACGAGGTGCTGCGTGCGGGCCGGAAGATCACACCGTGCCTGCTGGTGGACTGGGCTATGGGCATCGCCGGCGGCATGAACTACCTGCACCTGCACAAGATCATCCACAGAGACCTCAAGTCTCCAAAGTACAGCACTTTACCTGCACTACAGCCTTATTTCTGTCCATCACCGATCTGTGCTAACTCCTCAGAATGTGCTACCGGTAGCTCCGTCTGTCATGTCTCATTTAAAACATCAGGGATAGCACATTTTGTCAGCTTCAAATATCTATCAGAGTGAACTACCACCTCTAATAAGGATAAGTATTATCAGGGGTGGTTCATTTTGTCACCTACAGTGATATTACATCTGACCTGTAATTCACTGCTTTGCAATTTAGGCACAAAACCAAAACTTCTTCATAAACTCACACTATAATCATAAGGATGAAGCGCATCTGTCTGGTTGTTCTGGCAGAATAAACCCATCAGGTTTATCAGCAGCAGTTGTATAAGACTGAAGGGTTAGGGTTATTCTGAGATAACAACCAGCTGGATTTATCCTGCTTTTTACACACCTACTTGCCACAAAACATACAATTTGACATTATTCTGAGCCATAATAGTTTATTAATTCAATCAATTAAAGACAAAGCTGATAGAAACAAAAATGGTGGTCACACTTTATTTTGACGGTCCGTTTGTTGAATTTAAGTTACATTGCAACTAATTCTCATTAGATTAAGAGTAGACTGTTAGGTTGGGGTTAGGGTTAGTGTAAGTTGACATGTAATTGTCTACTAATACTCAAATGGACCATCAAAATAAAGTGTTACCAAAATGGCTGAATGGAGTATACACTAACCTGTGCAGTATTTAGTTACAAGATGGCGCCAACCACCATCTTAAATAAGGATGTAGAAAGCACTGTCAGCTTCAAATGAATATTAGAATGAACTACCACCTTAAATAAGGGTGTAAGAACAGGCGTAGCGTATCTTGTCAATAACGCAGTGTCCAAAAGATTTTCTGTAAAACTGGATTAAAATAAGAGTAGCGTTTCCATGATAACAGTATTTGAACAACAAACCTCTGTCAATATTGTGAAGCACTTAGCGGTTTCCCTTACATAAGAGAACTGTTTGAGGCAATATATGCAACACCCTTGAATTATTCTCTGAAGTAAGAAGAAATTAACTCGTTAGTGTCATACTTAAGGGAAAAACTTTTGTGCTTTATGCAACCAGCCACTGAAATGCTGATGTGTGTTTCTCTTGTCAGTATGCTGATCACACACGATGACCTGGTGAAGATCTCCGACTTCGGCACGTCTAAAGAGCTCAGGGATAAAAGCACCAAGATGTCGTTCGCTGGCACCGTGGCCTGGATGGCACCGGAGGTGATACGGAATGAACCCGTGTCTGAGAAAGTGGACATCTGGTAATTATAATGATGGTTTTAATCAGAGGTTGACAGCAAGGTTATTATAGTAAATAAAAAGTCTACTAAGACTACAACTATAGTCAGAAATAATTTTTGCTGATGAATATAGTCACAACAAATAAAAAAAATAATACTAAACCAAATCATCAACAGCCCCTGCAAAACTAACTGAAATAATGTAGTAATAAGCGAAAAAAAATAACAGTTCTCAGAATGTTCTGTATAAACATAAAACTACATACATGTGCGCAAACTGAAGAGCGGGGAGGGGTGAGAGGTTTGGGGAGATGGGACGGTTGCGCGTGACCGGAAGAACACGTGCACAAGCACCAGGTTTCAGCACGGACTGTACCAAAATCCTGGGGGTGGGGGGGTGGGGGGGGGATGGGGGGCGGGGCAATACGGGAGACGGGTCTGAAATACGGGAGACTCCCGGGAAAAACGTGAGTGTTGGCAGGTATGGCTTAGTCCCTTTATTAATCTGGGGTCGCCACAGCGGAATGAACCGCCAACTTATCCAGCGTCTGTTTGGGAACCCATCTTTGGGAAACATTCATGCACACTCATTCACACTCATACACTACGGACATCAGTCTTTGGACTGTTGGGGACAGCACTACCTACTGCGCCACTGCGTCACCTTTTCATCTTTTCTTCATTTGCAAAAGAACGAACTGAGAAATTAACAGCAAAACCAAGAAATTAGACACAAAACATTGATCTGAGCCATAATCGTGTCTCAATTCTTCAATTAAAGACAGAGCTGACGGACATGAAAACTGCTGAATGGAGTATGCACTAACCTGTGCATTATTCAGACACAAGGTGGCGCCAAACAGTCAAAAACAGCAGTGAGACAGACATGCATATAAATATGTGGACGTATTCGCTGATGGTCAAGATGATTCTCAGTGTTTGTTATTGCTTTCAGTGGTTGTCAGCTCAGAATATCCTACCTTGGAATATACTGATTGACCAAACAGAATCATGTATTCCAGACAGCCGTGTAATAACCTGCTACAACATCATGTTTTTCACAGACATCACTGCACAACAATTGTGAAAAGAATACAGTAGGCAACATTTGAAGTGGATTAAAACCTGGCTATTCAACAACACCCGACCCTGTCTTGAGAACTTCTGGTCCATTTCAGATGTTGATCACTGTATATTAAAAGTTTAGTTGGATATCCTCCTGCCGACACGGGACAACAGGTCATCACACTGGGGACCAGCTCACTTGGAAGTACCGTTGAAAGCATCCATCATCCAGGAGCAGCTTCTGGAGGAGTTGATGGACCCAGACATGGTGCCGAACAGATCTATGCTGTTTTTCAGCCCTCCTAAAGCACATAAAGTGCAGCTACTCTCAATAAAATCCATGTCAGCCATTTTGCAATGAAACTAGAGTTGCCAGGCCGTCAGACTACCTTCCATGACGTGAATCCGCATCTATTGTGAAGTGAATTTCATGCACGAAGACATAAAGTAAACTCAACATGTTCAAGTGTCCAATTACAAGCGAATATTTGTGCAAGCCCATATTGCAAGCTCATTTAAACGCATATTTAACATCATCCACTTGATCAGATTACTGAAAAAAGGTCTCGAGAGCATTAGGATATGGCCGATGGTTGAACCTTGGATTGAGGAGGAACATTTTTTTTGTCCAGGGATTTCATCCGTGAAACACTGGACCAGCTCTATACCCTTAATAGGCTGCTGGAGGGTTCATGGGAGTATGCCCAACTTGTCCACATGTGTTTTGTGAACCTGGAGAAGGTGTTCATCTGCATCTCTTATGTCCCTCTGTGCGTGCTCTGGAAGTATTGGGTTGAAGGTGTTCTATTAAGGGCTGTCTGGTCCATGTATAAACAGAGCAGGAGTCTGGTTCTCATTTGTGGGCAATAAGTTAGACCAATTGTGTGTAAATAGCATGATCTATAAAGCCATGTCTGGTGTGAATGCCCAAATGATAGTGGACAAACTCAAACTGCTTCGGACCTCATTTACACCCGTATTTAGCATTGTCCACTTTCAAATTAATAAAAGCAGATCTTGACAGTCACTGTAATATCCAGACAGCATCCAGAGGTCAGTAATGGGATCTGTGGTGTCTGCAGGTCATTCGGTGTGGTGCTATGGGAGATGCTGACCGGGGAGATCCCCTATAAAGACGTGGACTCGTCCGCTATCATCTGGGGTGTCGGAAACAACAGCCTGCAGCTCCCTCTTCCAGACAGCTGCCCTGATGGGTTCAAGATCCTGCTCAGACAGTGCTGGTAAAACACACACACACACACACACACACACACAATGATAGAAACAGACGGAAAGACAGAGAGACAGTTGGACAAAGAAACAAACAAACTTGTCTAAAAGAGAGACTGGCAGACGGACAGAGGGAGAGAGATAGAGAGAGAGAGATAGAGAGAGAGAGAAAGACAGAGAGAGAGAGAGAGAGAGAGAGACAGAGAGAGAGACAGAGAGAGAGAGA
>CAIGQZ010032406.1:246684-274480 GCA_903798205.1 Danio tinwini
CAAACACCAGAGGATAAACGACACCAGCAAACACTGACAAACACCAGCGGATAAACTACACCAGCAAACACTGACAAACACCAGCGGATAAACTACACCAGCAAACACTGACAAACACCAGAGGATAAACGACACCAGCAAACATTTGGATCCAAACACTTGGAGTGTTTTCTAGATTTACTAGCTCTAAGTTTGTTTAAAATTGTTTTTAATGTTTTATTTGATAAAAGTGTGATGAAATTCTTTGCAGGCATGCGCTGGACATCAGAGAGCACTACGAGAGGAAACTGGAGAGAGCCAATAACCTCTACATGGAGCTCAATGCAGTAATGCTTCAGCTGGAGCTCAAGGAGAAGGAGCTGCTCAGGTAACCCAGATCAGATTCTGGATTGGGTTATTGATGATTTTACATTATCCTGGGGTTCATTCAAACCAAGCAGGATAACTATAAACATAACGATAGAGATCGAGTTGTAACAATGGTTGAGGTGTTAAAGAAAAGCATAGTTCACACCACACAATTACACTGATAAAGATACAGAGGAACGATATCAGTCAGTGTGTTTGTGTGTACCATGCTGGAGAACTGACTGCTAAATTGATTAGATTGATTACAGTCAGCAGATCAGTAGTGTTCAGATGCGCTCGCAGCACATTGAGACTGACACCTGCTGGACATGTGGCAGTCTCTGTGTGCTGGAAGTGGCGTACGCATATTTCAGGGCCTGTTTTGTGACACTCAATGGTTATAAATGGGGCCAAAGCAGATGTGTTTATCTGTTATTTGCTATATGCCTGACGCAGGAGGGAACAGTGTCTGGATAAGAAGTACCCTGGTCTGTTCAAGCATCACACCTCAAACACAGTGGACAAACTCATCAAGAAGAGAAGCGTCCCGCAGAAACTGCCGCCTCACGGCAAGAGGTGAGAACAGCTTTACATCACATTCACAAACCTGCAGGACACGGTCATTTATATACACCCCAGGTGTTATCAAAAAGCATTTTCTAGACAAGCGAAGCATACTGTGTATCATGTTTTAACAAATATGTCATAATTACTTGAGTTTTTCCTTAAAACAAGCTTAATAATTTGCCAATGGGGTAAGTAGAATAATCTTATGTCCAAAGAAAAACAAGATTATTTTACTTACAATGCACTTAGTGAAGCCAGTGGCGTCACTTTGAGGGGTGGGCTTAGGGGAGGGGTTAGATGTGTACATTAAAAGCATTGCATGAAGCTTGCACCTGCATCCAGACCCTGATAATATGCCAGTGAAAGGAATGCAGTGTAACTTATGATTTCCTCTTTAACACCATCTTTAGACCAGACCTCCTGCGCTCAGAGATCATACTCCCCAAGATGGATGCCGGAGTGCTGCAGGTGACTGTCCCACCATGTTCAAACCGAGGGTCTACCTCACCCAGTCGGGCACGCAGGGTCAAAACCCGTCACCGGCGGGGCGGCAGGGGGAGCAGCGGGGATCTGTCTGGACCCAAGCACCCTTCTGCACCTGCCAGCCGAGAGCGTGAGCCTGTGGCCAACACGCCTCCGCCTGCTGCGCCCATCACCGAGAGCGTTTCTGGATCCACCATGAGGGAGGGTCAGCTGGAGCCGCCGCCACTGAAGCTGTCCTCGTCCAGCCCTGACCTGCTGAGCTCCACCCGTCGGGTCGAAGACGGCGTTAGTGGAGCTGCCACACCCAAAGCCCTGGGCCGGGACCCCCGCGGGGGCGCTGAGGCAGGCGCCGGGCTGGATGAGACTCCGCCCAGAAGTGACACGGCCAGTGAGGACGCGGCGTCACTGCCCTTCTCCAGCAGCCCGGACTCCCCCTGTTGCGGGCGAAGTGGCGCAGTTGGCAGACCGCAGGTGGAGGAGCGGGAGGAGGGCCCTGGGGCCGTGCGGCTGCCCAGAGGATCCAGCGGGAGTCACCTGACGCCCTCCGCCATACTGTACCGCGCTGCTATCACACGCAAACAGGTGCGCAAGAGGACAGGTCACCAACAAATGAAAATTCTGTCATCATTAACTCACCCTGTTCCTGGAGATCTGCCTTCCTGCAGAGTTCAGGATCAAACACACCTGAACCAGTTAATCAGGACTTGAACAGCACTGCATAGTTACAGACAGGTGTGCTTGATATGGGTTGTAACTGAACTCTGAATGTAGGCAGATCTCTAGGGTTGGTCACCCTTTCATTACTTATTTCAAACGGTTTCTTTCTATTGTTAAACATAAGAGACGAGATTCTGAAAAGAGTTGTTAACCTGTTACCATAGAGTTCCTACTGTGGGGGTCAGTGATTGCAGATTTGCAGCTTTCTTTAAAATATCTTTCTCTGTGACTTTGATGTTTATTTTAATTCAATTGACAAATTAAAGGTGTGTTGAATTCCACAGCGACGTGGTGTTTCCTCAGAAGAGGAAGAGGGCGAGGTGGACAGTGAGGTGGAATTACCAAGAAGACGGTAAGAAACATCTCTTGTTTGAACCACTATAGTGCATCATTTATATAATCGATGCTTCACTTTCAAATCCAGAGTTTAAAAAGGTGTCCTTGTTTTGGCAAATGCTCATGCACTTGTGTTGCATGGCAAATTGTAAACAGACCTTTGCCATTTCTTGATTATGTTAACATTTATATATTTTATACATGAGCACTACCTCACCTTGGCTCGTCCTGAGCTCCAGCTGTGGGAGATTTGCACATTCAGTATGTCTGTCTGGTCTGCTTGCTTGGTTCAGTTCATGTTAATCTCTGCTAACAAGCTGATGATCTCTCTCAGGTGTGTTAAATAAGGAAGACACACAGAGGCTGTATTCCAGTCCAATTTCTGATGCCCTTCACTCGCTACCTTCGCTCCGTCTTATTCACCTGGATGTATGTCATTGACTACATTACACAAGTGTCCACTACTGGTGGAGCATCTGAATGGGTTTACATGGAATGTCCTAATGTGCATTCTGGGACATACAGGTGCTGGCGGGGACAAGCCAAGTTGCTCCCTCGGTCAAAATCAAGTGGTTGAGGGTATGTCCATGTAAACTTCCCTCATTCACTTTACAAAGTGGAGCACACTTTAAAACCGCAATTGGGAGGGGAAGTGGTTAGGGACGTTTTTGAGTGTGTGTTTAAAAGTGGAGTGAAATGCAGCCAAACACTCTCATCGCTATGCCCTTATCCCTACTAAGGGTTTACTCTCTGGAGTGACAGCTTCAAAGGGATTAGAGCAGAGGGATGATCCCTTCTGAATGGAACGTAGGCCCCGTTTACACTAATATGTTTTAGTTTTAAAACGCATAAGTTTTGCTACGGTTCCTCCATCCGTCCACACTACGCCGGTGTTTTCAAACCCCGAAAACGGAGCATTTTGGAAACGCTGAAGAGGTCGCTTTCATTCTAAAACGCTGCTGCTTCGTCTCTGTGTGGATGGGGGTAAACGGAGACATCTGAACACGGAGGCGGGGCTGCAGACATTCTCCTCTCTGATTGGGGCTTTTCCTCAATATTAAGTAGCCTTCACACAGTTCAGTCTTCATCCTCTCCTTGTAAGTTCAGACTTCACAAATTGATAAGGAAAACAAACTCCCGAGTGTGTACTTTATAAAGTCCTTCACATCACCCTGGCTACGCTGTTTCACTATCTTAACAATAAAATGAACACATGATGTGAGGAACTGTCTATTTTCATTTTGATATTAGCAACTTAACAGACATCAGAAATGTTGAGGCGTCGTGTAGCTGCATAATATGAGCGTCATCTTCATGCATATTTATAACAAAACAGAGCCTATAACATTACTGCCTCCTTTCATTATCATTGAAAATACGAAACACACCTTATCTTACAATGAATATCAGCTTTAATAATTAATAATGACCATTATAAAAGTATAACCCACAATAAGTTTATACAATACAGAAAATAAAAGCAAGCGATCAGTCAATGTGCAGAATCAGTGTCTGCAGTTACATTAATTAAGATATTAACCTAACTTATCTGCGCTCAGCCAAAACACGTTACCTGAGAACAATAATAGATTCAACAGACTAAAGTCAGGGAATATGTAGTTAGATAAAGACAACAAGATGAATTAAATATCACGTTTAACAAATATAGTGAGATTAGATCCAGCAGGGGGTCCTTGATGAACAGTCCGATGAGGACAGCTCTCATATGGGTGTGTGCTCAAAGCATGCTGCAGCGCATGCCAGAGAGAGAGTGTGTGTGTGTGTGTGTGAGTGTGTGTGTGGTCACGTGATGTGCGTCTTCACTGTTTTAGTGTAGACGGAGAGCTGTTCAGAAACGCTGGCTGAAACACTAGTGTGGACGCGGATCGTTTTCATTCTAAAACGCCGTTTTAAAACTAAAATGTACTAGTGTAAACGGGGCCTGAGTGTGCAACACCAAAGCACCGCAAATGTCCAGCAGTTGTACAAAAACCCTCCCAAAAGCCCTTAAAAAAGTGGAAAGATTATTAGTATTTTAAAATAGGTTTTTGATTTAAAAAGTGATTGGTAAAATAACAGAAAGTGGTAGACCGTTCCACATTCAGGCTGATGTGTTCATGTTCATAAAGTCAGAGAGGTGTCGAACGTGTGCCAGTCCATGTTAAGGCCTGCTCACGCTGTGTGATTTCCCCTACAATTTGGTTATCTGAGACACTATTGTGAAATCCTAAAAGATTCCAGTGATCTTGGGTTAAAAATGAGGTCTTTTATCGTTGGTTTGACATGTTCACTGACAGCTGTGATGTAGTGGCTGATGTGATCAGAATTTCCCTCTATTGAAGTTCAGAAGATTTCAGACTCTTTCCTGCAGTGAGATTCAGCTGATGAGCGACAAACCAAGAAACAATAGGAGGACAGAACCTGATGCAGAATCTGACATGCAATCAGCAAAACAACTCCAAACCAGCATGGTGCAATGCCAAAACAGCTTTTTTTTATTTTATTACTGCGGCACACTTTGGGCAATATCAGCACAACAGTTTGTTTATGCTTGCCATGAGGAATCATGTCAGAAGGTGGGATAGTTAAAGTGAAATTCACTTTACAGTCAATTCCATTGACATTAAGTAAAGCACATATCAACATTCCCTTGCCGAGAGAAGCATCGATACTTATATGGGTTATTTGTACTATTCAGTGTGTTTTATTGTTAAATAAATCCTTGTTTAATTGTTTGCATATTCTTTAATGTCCAATTTACAGACGGCCAACCAGTATAACCAAGTGCCAATCAGTGTCCACGTTCAGCTCAGAGAACCTGTCGGTTTCAGAAGGCGAGGAGGGCCACACCACCGACCATTCCCACAGCGGGACTCCAGACGTGGTCAGCACCAACACTGACGAGCGGCTGGACGATCGCAGCGATGACCTGATCTCGCAGGGCTCCGAGATCCCTGTGGACATCACAGACCCAACCCTGTCTGAACGGGAGGCCGCTGCCCTCGAACAGGAGAGGGCCAACTTTGACTTGGAACAAAACATCCTGGAGGTACACCGAGAAGAAGCACACGTTGCCTTCTTGCACACTTTCTAACACTGCAGAATAGTAGTACAGGCGTGGGGATTGTTGATCCTGGAGGGACACTAGCTCCAACCCTGAAAAAACCTGCCTGAATCCTGAAGACCTCGATCAGCTTGTTCAGGTAAGGGTTGGGGCTAGACTCTGCTGGACAGCGGACCTCCAGGCACCATTTTACTTTCATTTGAAGGGGGGTCTTTTTGACCCAAAGGACGCAATAGTGTACACAGAATTATAGGACAACATGAGAGTTACCGTTCTGTCTCAGTGTCTGAGTTGATCTAGTCCAGCACTGGAGCTCCATGTATAAAGTGTGCAGGAGTTTGATGGTGTGTTTGCTCTGTTTTCAGACGCGTGCGCTCTGTGAGGACTCGGACTGTGACAGCGCTGAACTGGACCAGTCTGGCAGCGGAGAGCCGAGCCGTCCCCCGAGTGCTGGAGGCTGGGGCCAGGGTCCGCAAAATTGAGGCACACACACACACACACACACACACACACACACACACACACCACAACGGTTTCACTTTTAGTTGCACCAAAGCGAAACGGACACGCATTTATGTGAAACACATGTGCGCACATGATATAATCGCGACAGACACAAAATGACTAGCCATCTAAAGAACAAACACACTGGTCGTACCTGTGGTGGGGTCGGACACTGCCTCGTGACCAGGACGTAGCCACGGATAATGTAGGCAGGAACTATGTAAAAAGATCAATGCAATGAAACACTTCAGGGCATTCCCAATAATCAGCAATGATGCTTCTGTTCGGTTTACTCTGTTGCAGTGCAGACTGACCTCCTGGTGCTGCGTCAGCTCCGTTAACGTCAGGAAGACTTGCGGTTAGCGCTAGCATTTAAAGTCAAAGGCTGCGTCCGAAATCCTCTACTGCTCCAGTATGAAGTGGGCCTGGTCAAGTATGGCTTTTATTTACTGCTTTTAACCCATTCAAGTGCATACACACACACACACACACACACATTTTGAGCTCTGGGTCTCCTCAGCTGGCTATGGAAGATGGAGAGAGTGCAGTTCGATTCCTGCTGGGACTGAGAATCGAACCAGCAACCTTTCAACTACAAGTTCAGTCAATAGCGTTTGGTTATTCTCATAGCTCTGCCAGTGAGAGTGGTTGAGCTCAAGCGCATCAAATGAACAGCCAATGATAAGAAGAGGGTGGGGCATGTCAGTCACTAGAGAGTATTTGATTGGTCAGAAGATTTGATGAGAAACTGAAGTATGAGGAGACGACAGAAACAACGATCATTTAGGCAGAGGAGACCAACTGCAGACTGTAGATGTTTAGATCAGGACTACATCTTCTACATGTGAAGTTTGTCTCTGCTTCGGAGACTCTAGATTAGAGATATCGTGAAGGCCACTGATACTAACATCTGTATAACTGTATTTTAATTTCACTGGACTTTTAATGCAGTCGGGCTCTTCCTGCCATACTATGATGAATTTGTCCATACTGCTCAGCTCACACTGTTTTACACATACTATACAGGATGAAGCATTTGATTTCGGACGCAGCACTAGTCTAGGCTGAATCTTCCCAGGAATGTATAGTTGTGGATGAAACTCCTGACAGCAGGAATCTTCATCCTTCAGCCCAGATCAAGTAGTTCTGCCAAAACTGTACTTCAGTAAGCAGTTTAGACACGACGTACACATGATCAGGCCTGACTTCACCACTACACTCCCTGACTAAAGTCTTGTGCTGGATCTCAGTTGTAAGAGCAGCAGATAATATCTGGTCTTCTAGTTGATCGTGTGTAAAAGTGTCAGAAGGTGGATTTCTCCATCAATCATCTGTTGATCTGCATCTCAATCATCACCAATACTGCAGAAGACCTACTGGAACCAGCATGGAGCCAACATTCTCACTGAAATCAGTCAAGTTTGGTGAAGGAGAAACCATGGTTTGGGGTCTCATTCAGTATGGGGGCGTGCGAGAGATCTGCAGAGTGGATGATCAACATCAACAGCCTGAGGTATCAAGACATTTGTGCTGCCCATTACATTACAAACCACAGGAGAGGGACAATTCTTTACATTATTGAGAGTAAGATGAAGGAGGAGGTGTTGAAGATAAACACAAAGACTCTTGATGAACTCTGGGAGTCCTGCAGGAACGCTTTCTTCTCCATTCCAGATGACTTTATTAATGCGTGATTTGAGTCATTCAGAGATGTATGGATGCAGTCCTCCAAGCTCATGATGGAGTCAGACACAATATTCATTCTGTTTCCACTGCAGCATGACTTTATATTCTATACTGGACATTATTGAAGGTTCAGTGATGAGACTTTAGTCTAAGCAGAGTCAGACCTTACTGTCCTAATGAAATCATTCAACATCAAGACATGATCATATTTTATTGTGCTCAAATAAGCAGAATCTAGAGGCCTTTACCTTTCAGAGAAGACACTTCTGACACCACATCATCTACTAGAAGACCAGTTAGTATCTGTGTTCATAAAACTTGAATACGCCACAAAAGCTTAGTCAGGTAGTGTACGCTGCAGAAAACACACCTCTTACTCTTGAGTTTTTGTCTTGTTTCTAGTCCAAATATCAGAAAATTGTTAATTAAAGAAGCATTTTCTAGACAAATCTTGTTTTAAGAAATAATATGAGAAAATAAAGTGAGTTTTTCCTGAAAACAAGCAGAATAATCTGACAATAGTGTGAGTAAAATAATCTTGTTTCCCCCATTGTCAGATTATTCTGCTTGTTTTAAGGGAAAACTCTCTTCATTTGTCTAGAAAATGCTTCTTGATTTAAGAATTTTCTGATGTTTGGACAAGAAATAAGACACAAACTCTTATAAGAAAAGCGTTCTTGCAGTCTATGTACAGATGCTTCCTTTCCAAAGCATTTACAAGGTGCGTATACACAGATGTGACTCTATGATTATGACTATATGCCCTGAAATGATGTAAATATCTATTTAATAAACTATTCTTAAGAATACAAACACAGCTATTTTATTTTTAAAGGGATAACTCACGCAAAACCTGTCACCATTTACACACCTGACTAGTAAACACAAAAGAAGAAACAGTAAAAACACGTCTGTTAATGAACACTCCATATGCAGGGTTTATTTGCGGTGGTGAACTGCATTATGGGATGTTGATCTCTGTCCACTTCTGATGATGATAATTCAGCTCTACAGTTTAATAAAGTGACTTTTATTGACATTTTAGTGGTTTGGAATAATATCAGAGATAATATGTGGAGGAATAAGAGTGTAGAATAGCAGAGTATATGCTGCAGTTTATTAGAAGGTTTCTGTAGTGTAATATACAACACCAACACACACTATACAGCACTGCACACTATTACACACGTGCAGAAAACACACTTTTACACACTTATTAGGGTTGAAAGTTGCTGGAAGAAAGATCAAGATCCCATAATGCAACTCAGAGGCAGAAATAAACTGCGGAAAATAAAAAGATAAATCACAGAACACAGAAAACCGCTCATGTATGGACATTTATACGGTGTATTTGGTAAAACCTCATTGACTACGAGTCAATATTTTGAAGAAAAGACAAAAAGCTTTTCAAAATGTCTGCTTTTGTGTGAAGAAACTCATAAAGCTGGTTTAAAAGCACTTGGTGGACAGTAAATAGCGAGTAAATTAGAATTATTGTGTGAACTATCCCTTTAACACAGCAGAAACACGTTGATAATAACAATACAAGGTCCCGTTTGTATGAATCTCCAGCGCTCGCGCCACTTTACCACGGCAGCTCACACTGACTGGAGATCAGCGCATGTGTGTGTGTGTACATGTACAGTTCTAAACTACACACACACACACAGAAATGTAAATGATATACGATGAGATGGAGGAATCCGCTCCAGCTCTTACCTCTCAGATTCTCTTTCAATACTCTTTTCTTTGATAGGGACATGCAATATGTACATTTCAGCCGACGGGGAGAAAGCACTTTTATTTTCTGCACTGTACATAACGTATAAATGACAATAAATGTAATGTATATGAATCTAGCTTGCCAGATGTAGGTCTGAAAACAACACCACAAAGGGTCCGTTCCTGAAGAACAAAATGCATGATATACATTTGTATGTATTTTAATTTTTAAATCGATTGTTTTTTATACATCTGAAGAAATGTTTGCACCTTTTTTACCTTGAATGTGTACTAATGTTGTGTTGCTTGTAGGCACTTTACGGTAGGATGTTTATATACATGATCACGTTCTCATGTTGCACTGAAACAGATGTATTTATGATGATGATTATGACCGTTTCATAGATGCAAATCCACCCGTTCAAGAGGATGAACGTCAAGACAAGCGTTTAAACGAGTCCTTTTCTCTTATTTCTGATGATGATGATAAACTAAACTGTCCTAAATGGAAACAGTGGATCACGCAGGAATCCTCGCAGATTTATTCAGACTCAATTCATCCACATTTACAGAGACAGCAATAATCTGACTATGAATATATTAGGAACTGCTCTTTTAAAGATCATCCGTGTACAATAGATGTACATCCAACACAAATCTCTGGAAAAACATGAATGAACAGAGATTTCAGTCACATTATTGAAGTCATGTAAATCATCATCCTGCAAAAAAACATTTGATGACACGTTTTCTGTTTGTGAACTTGTACAAATTAAAATATATATATATATATGATTATTAAACAACTGCTAACTACAAAACTAACTGTGTTTCCAGTACATGATGTCAAGGGCAGTGTTTCTTTTCTCCAGGCTGCAGTGTGTGTGTGACACCAGAGGAGGCGCTGCTTACAACTGCTCATGTAAACTGCACACATTTGCCATAACTTGTGGAAACATCATAGACGCATTCATTCAAAACTTAACCCTTGTGCACTGTTGGGTCGTTTTCATCCACTCTGGGCTGATTTTGAGCCTCAATTTGGCCACAGCTTTCTCTGTGTTTTTTGCACATGACGCACTGTCCCTCTTCAACAGCTGCAATCAGGAACGCATGAATATCTGCTGTCATGGCTTTACAATCAATAATGTGATTATCATGGAAGTCAATGGGGCAAAAACAGCACCAACATCACCAAAGGATGGTTCATTATAAGGGTTAAATCACTTCTTTCTTGAGCTCCTATGAGTATAGGTTACGTTAGAGTAATGGGCAGAGAGAACGTTTGTGGTGGGCGATCAGTAGATTTATTATCACCAATAAAGCCTGGAAAAAACCAGCCAGCAGTATATTGTAAACCGACAGGCTCAAATATTCCTGTCCAGTTATCAAATAAATAATTAGTTCCTTAGTTATAGTTTTGCTACTATTAATTTGTTTTAAATTCAGAATTGTAACACACGTCAGTGTTGAACTGGTGGATAAACATCTTGTGTAACTGGGTCTCCACTTTTGCCATGGCCTCTCTTGGCCTTAGCGAACGTATCCCTCTGGTTTTTCCAAACTTTCTTCCTTTCCTCCGGCTGTTGCAATTTCTAGCCAAGAATTATTGATCATCAGGTTATTTCTATAATCACGGATTATAAAAGATGTGTATCTTCTCTT
This sequence comes from Danio tinwini, assembly GCA_903798205.1. Lineage (NCBI taxonomy): Eukaryota > Metazoa > Chordata > Actinopteri > Cypriniformes > Danionidae > Danio > Danio tinwini. The sequence continues at coordinate 257,777 of CAIGQZ010032406.1, forward strand.
CAGAGTGATTCATAATCAACTCAAATGTGACGCAGCGCGAAAGTTCACTCGAAAAAAAGAAATCATGCGCTCCGCCAGCCGAAATCATGTCGCGCGCACCCACAGCGGACATCCACAAACACCGCGATGACGTCACATTCACCGCGCGCACTTAAGGGAATATTTTTCCAAAACGGGTATTTTCTTTTGTTGGAGGCATTACGTTTTTATTGATGTGTAATTATAACATTACCAAAATTCCTGTCAAACTTTCAAATTTCCATTAACAAGTACTCCTGCCCTGGACTTCATCTATAAACACAAGTTTACTCCTCACACATTTTCTATTTGGAATAACCAAAATATTTGATATAAGAATAAATCTTTGTGGCGATGCGGTGGCGCAGTAGGTAGTGCTGTCGCCTCACAGCAAGAAGGTCGCTGGTTCGAGTCTCGGCTGGGTCAGTGTGCAGTTTGCATGTTCTCCCTGTGTTGGCGTGGGTTTCCACTGGGTACTCCGGTTTCCCCCACAGTCCAAACACATGCGCTGTAGGGGAACTGGGTTGGCTAAACTGTAGTGAGTGAGTAATGAGTGTGTATGGATGTTTCCCAGAGATGGGTTGCAACTGGAAAGGCATCCGGTGTGTAAACTCGGGCTGGATAAGTTGGCGGTTCATTCCGCTGTGGCGATCCTGGATTAATAAAGGGACTAAGCCGAAAAGAAAATGAATGAATCTGTTCTTCAGTGAATGGTTTAACAACGGTTTGCTTTTAGTCAGTAATTTAACAAGAGGTTTTAAATGAATTACTTAGAATTTATTTCTGCATATAATCAACCAGTAAGTCCAAAACATTTCACCATTGTTATGAGAGCTAGAACTTCAGGAATTACTATGCTCTTTAAAACAGCCATCATCTCCCTCCTAAAAAAAGCTTGCCTTTCTGATCCGACAGAGACGTTTATAGGTCAAAATAGTTTTTCTAATAAAATAGAAACGACAAAATGAGATCTTTTTATTAAAAACGTGTTCCACTGTCCCCCGCTGATCTCTTATTGGAATAATATATTTACAGATTTGAAATGGGAAAAAACATGGTCTTTGCAACAAAAAATATTTCCTCACCAACAAGGTCAAAGAAAAATAAAAACTTTGAAAAGACAAACTCTAGCCCACTCCAAGCCTCACAGGACAAAGAGCTGAGCATCAGCGTGGGAACATTAGCTCAACAGAGGGAGTTCTTCACATCACACTAAGGCCTTACTCACACTATGCTATCCGAACCGTGCCCAGGCCCGTTTGAGAAGTGTGAGTGCTCTGAATCGGGCTCAGGTACGGTTCACTTGGGCAGCCCTGACCCGGTTGGAAGAATTGGGCCTGAGCGCGGTTCACTTGGGCTCAGGTGCAGTACTCTTACAGTGCGAGTGTAAAGCGTGCCTGAGCCCGAAACTGAAAGCGAGACGTGACTTTAGGCGTGACTGTTTGATATGGATTAATTAATCATTGGTACTGTTCAATGAACACAAACTGTGGTAGATTATTAAAGACTCAAACCCCTCACTGCACCACAGCTGCAGCTGCAGCAAACCTCCTAATTCCTGCAGCACGAGGACTTTATGATTGTTTATGAGCGTCAACAGTGTCTGATCTGTTCAGTGAAATATTAGACTGTGTGTCACCACATATCAAACCACTTAAACCATATAACTAAAGACATGTCCACTGTGCTGAGCGAGAGCGCGCACTGAACAGAGCATCATCCATGACGGAAGAGCGCACAGGCCCCAATGTAATGTGAGTGCGGGCCGTCGGGGGAGACGGGAGGGGGGACAAGCGTGCTTTGGTCAGTTCAAGGCATTTGTACATAGTGTGAGTACGGCCAAAGAAAGTATGCCTCCAGACTACCACTGAACTGGTGTGAACTAAACGTAACCCTAAAGAGAACACAGGGTTAAACTGATTATATTTGGTTCGCTTGGTTTGGTCTTATAAAATCTGAGGTTTTTCTATCATTGACTTCCATCAAACTCTCATTTCACTTTTCCTCTTCTCTACAACTGTATGAACTTGTGTTTGTGTTAGATTAGTTAAAGTTTATTTTTGTTTAAAGAAAGGTGCCTGTGCATGTTTATGAATCTAATGTCTTAAACTCGATCTAGCTTCCCTGCTTAAACATAAATGGGTTTGTATGTTTGATAGCAATGGCCGTAATTGAAGTCAACTGCCCATTCGAATGATCGCTGGACGATTCATTTATCAAAGAATCGATTCCTTTGAAGACCTGTTCAATTAACCTTTGATTCACTTTGAGCGAATTCACTACAGACCAAAATCAAAGTATTACCAAACATGGTGTTGGAGCCATTTGTGACATTTATATAGTTTATACTTTGTTTTTGTTGCATGATTGAGTATAAGATTAATAATATTATGCTGTGTTAAGCTGCGGTCACACTAGAGTTTGAGCTTTGGCGCTGTGGAAAGAGGCGGGTCTAAAAGATGATCAGATGTTTAAAAGAGGGAGCGATTGCTCCATACTTTACATTTCTGGCCAGAGAGGTCATGTTTTGATCCTTATTTAATCTCACGCAGTCACGTAATGCTATTTCGCAGGTCAGAGTTCACCAAACTTGAACTTCACAATGCAGCAAACTACGAAACTTGTTGCACGAGCTTGTGTTTCCGGTCTGAAGCATTCGCAAAGTCTATGGATAGAACAGTGCAGAGTGACCACAGCTTTATTCTGAGTCATGGATCGAGTGGTTTAGTGATATGGATTAGCGCCACCTACATTTCACCTGCTTATGCAAGAGCACACAGGTGATCAAATAAAAGACAAATAAATGAATTATCAGATATAAATGCTCATCATAAAACATCACTGCTCCTGTTAAAGCGGCTCCATATGATGTTGGAGACCTTATACTTGGCTAATATTAAAAATATGTATATTTTACAAGGTGGCTAATGATTTAGACGATGTATATTAATGCAATAAAAAGGTAACCTTCTATCCTATCTATAGTAAACAATAAGAAACAAACAAACAAACCACAGCATAGTTTGAGCATTTCATGTTTTAATTTTGCATGTTTAATTCTTCATTCCAGCTGCACTCCAAATCTACAATATTCTGAAAACGTGCACAAAAAGGTTTTTTAGGTTTGCTTTTTTTTTTTTAAATCCTTCCTCCTGCAAGAAAAATAAAATAGAAAAACAAATAAAAATAAAATAGAAAACATAACTATTACTCAAGCAGAGTCGAGAGGAAACTAGTGTTAATTCTAGAAAGTTCCTTCTAGTCATGTCATTGATCAGTAACTCAGTCGCATCATCATCATCATCATCATCATCATATAAACGTGGTCGATTGGGAATCCTCCAGTCCGGGCTCTACAGATTAAAAAAAATACTCTCTCTAAAAGAAATATTTTCAACTCATCATCATTATTATTATTATTATTATAGCAGTAACATCAGAAACTGCAGCATCTCCCGACCCTCCCTCCAACAAAATCTCCAACTTCAGGATAGAGAAAAACGAAAGAAGACAAATCTTGAGGAATGACAAATCTTCAAAAATGTCGAGAAGCAGACGCGGCCTGAAGCGCCTCCGTCCGCAGCAGAAAACAGAGCTTCATCAGACTAAAGCTCCGATCTAGGACTTTAAAACCTCAAACCTCCTAGAGTTAAATTAAAATAATAAATAAATATCTGACAGAGGGAAAGCGCTCGCTCTAGCATCTGTAGTTGCTCTCTTTTTTAGTTTTTTCTGGTTTTTATAAGAAAAATCTGAGATAACAAAAACGCTGTATTTATGCCTTTTTCAGATTTTTCCACCTTCGCTTCCGCACGGTGATGTGGACTGACCAAAGAATACGCAAACAAATCAAAAGAAAGACATTAAAAACTGTACGCAAAAGGGAGTTTAAAAACATCTGCATGAAATAAATAAATAAAACAGTCGTGTATATCCATGAAGCGTAGCTGGGGTGAAAGGAACAGACAGGTGGAAAATACTTGGTTTCCTTTTGCACTTTAGAGAGCGTAAATGTGATGGAGGAGGAGAAGAGACGGACACGACTTCAGTTAGCCGCCATTCCGGTCGCCTCGGACGAGAGTCTGCAACACACACATATATATGCATCAGGACAGATCACTCTCACACACACACTTCTCCACTGTCAGATCAAACAACATCTCACACAACATCATAAAGCAAAACTAAATAAAAAGTAGGGCTGCGTGACATTGGGAAAACTGACATTGAGATATTTTATATAAATATAGTGATATGAATATAACTTCTCAACAATTACTAGTGCTGAGCTAAAAGTTAATGGCGATTAATCACATCCAAAATAAAAGTTTGTTTTGACCAATATATAGATCAAAAAGTCTTGTGCACATGGGAAGTCTGAAATTGCTGTAGCAGGGTTTCAACATCTCATAAATGACCTGCGCCTCAGAAAGCAATCCTGACACACAGTGAGCGCGCGGTGGCGTTTGAAGGTGTCAGACGAGGAGCACAGACGCTCTTGATTCTGGAGGTCATTAATAATATAATAACACTAATATTTAAATGGTAAATGGACCAAATTAACATTTCAGATGGTTTATAATGTGCTCAGCCTGCTGGTTTGTCCATTCACACACATTTTCATCATCACATGATCTCTTATAACAAAATCACATCACCTTTTTTAATACTCACACTGGAATTTGTGCAGTAAAAGTGTTTCCATCATAGTTTATGAGCATCTTTTCTTATTGAATAAAAAGTTTATCCTACTCAGTTATGCGCATGTTTGTGCATTTTCAAAATTTATGTGCATCATGGTGTTTCCATCAACAGTTTTTGTATGCGCATCTTTAAAATGCGCATGAAAATAGGTGGAAGGAAACATAGCTATTAAGACCCTGCAGATACCCTGTGTAGCAGCTCCTCCTCCAGCTCAGAGGGCTTTGGTGGAATCCGGCTCTGTTGTTGTCGGTTTATTCATCACAATGTACATTTGCTCCGTGTTATTAGCAGCAGCAGTAGTATTTATTATATGTATATTTATATACGTTTTTAGATTTGTCCACCTGTAGGGTTTTAGAGACACTTATCACTATACAGTATAAGGGTATAGAAAGTGTTTTGATAGGGATCAAGTTGTTTATTAGGGTTAATTCATTTATTCCTTATTTATTTATAGAACAGTTTTAAAACCAATCTTTCCACCTAACACATGAAATTATGGAATTAAATAAGCTCTGGATGTCTTGAGTGGAGTGTGTCCACCACTGTTTCTCAAATACACAGCATAAAGGTAGAGGCTCATTCTGCAGATGCTGTTTAACACTTTTCTATCTATCTATCTATCTATCCATCCATCCATCCATCCATCCATCACAATTACTCAATTGCAACGATTACAAATCATGACCTTTTGAGTTATTCTGTTAATAAGATTAATGCACCAAAACCAGCTAACGCAGGAGAGCAGCACAAGTATTTTCCAGGCCTTGAATCTGTATGTCTGAAATTCAGACACTTTCAGGAGGTGTGGGAACCCTGTATTCTGCATGATTGTGCTGATCAGGGCACACTGAAAGCACAGAGACCTCGTATGATAGTATGGTGCTGGCTGGCGTGTGTTTACCGTGCGTTGATCAGGTATTCAGCCAAGCTGATGCTGGCGGGCGAGCCGGTGATGGTGACCTGCCGGTCGCTCGATCCCTCCACTGGGTTAGCAATCTTGATCTGAGCGCCCGACATCTGACGGATCTCGTTAATCTTGGCACCTTGACGGCCGATGATGCAGCCAATCAACTACAAAAGTACAAGCACAAACACACACCATAAACACACACACTCAGCTGTGCCTGTTTCACAAAACTTCGTTAATTAATCTCTCTTACATTCGTGCACTTGAACACTCACCAACACTCTCAAGGCCATTTTAAAAATCGCTTCTGATATTTTAGGCTTATATGTTTACTTCTAAGTTTGTTTATTCTTAAAACGTGTGGGGTGTTAGAAAATAAAAACCCAGTTGTATTTATACAGAGCTATACAAAGAAATAAAAGAAAGAGAAATAATTATTAATAATAAATAAAAAGACATGTAAAACCACAGGGTCATGAACAGAAGTTAGAGAAGTATTGAAAATGATCACTCAATTCTGAGTATGTTTGATTTCACAGTAAAAGTAAACATAACTTGGAGCATTATTGAAGCGCTGGCTGCTGGTCAAATTAATTAGTTTGCTTTTATAATGTTTTAGATTTTGTTATTGTGATTTCATTGTTTATTATCAATGTTGAAGACAGTTATGGTGTTGTGGAAACTCTGATTTCCTTAAGCACAGAATCAGGGAATAACACACATCTCCTAAAGTAGACACTAATAAATCAAACTTTTCTTCAGCATGAAATCTAAATGACTGAGGATGAACTAAATTAGTAGAACATGTTGTTATTATTTTTACGGTTCCTGCAGATACTCACATCATTAGGAATGGTCAGTTCATGAGAGCCTGTCTGTGCAGAGGCGTCCATCCCAGCTGCACACAGAGAACAGCAGTCAGACAACACACACACTATTGTGGACAAAACAGACAATACAGTAGCTTTTCTCTAACATTTAGGATTGCCTTTTTGCTTACACAAAAAAAATAAAAGAATTATATATATATATATATATATTTTTTAAAATCTAGATTAAAATGGCTCATTTGAATTCTGCCGAAGGCATTCAGAACGTGTGCTACCCAAATTATAAGTCTTTGAGAACGGGTTTCTCAAGCCAGGTGGCGCATTAGACCAGGGGCTCATCTCCGGTGTCCAAAATGCAGCACAAACTGCTTGAGGAACTGTTCTACTGTGATAATTGGTGATGAAAATCAATGATGTTCAATAAAATATATTTGTGTTTACCAACTGTTTATTCAGTTAAACATCAATGTTGATCTGTAGGCCTACATAAGCTCCAAACACCTTAATCTGACTAAAGTCATAACTAAACAGAAATGGAAGACATGTGGAGTATGCAGATATTAGTGGCATTATTGAAGGAAACACCGTGGTCTTTAGGACCTTTCGCCATGTTTTCCCACAAGATCCACACGCAGCTGTCAGTAAAGGACCGCGCACACACATACACACACACACAGCGAAATGCGGAAGTTTTTTTCTAACCATTTGCCGTGCATTAATAAATTCCATGACACTCTCACCAGTCATTACTCCTTATCTGCATCTAATACCTCAGTTTGTCATGATGGCATGAATGAAATGTTCGTGAGTTAAAGTGAAACTGCCGAACTGCAGTTAGTCAGGCATTCTGCTGATTTGATTTAAAAGGGCACTCTTTTGTCAGACAGCTCACCGGTCAGGTATACATCCGCGCTAATATATCAAGGTGAAAGCCATCATAGCTTGTGTAAAATAGACCCAGCTCCCAACCGGGTCTTTGAGAATAGATTAACGGCCATATTTTTTTTAAATCGAGCTATAAGAGTCTCGCGTTAATGCAGCACGTTAACGCCGATAACAGCCCAGCACTACTATTATTATATATATATAAATTAGGGTTTTCAGTCATATTGACATCCGTACAGCACACTCATCTCTCTCTCACACACCTGTGAACCCTTGGCTACTGGGGGCCAGAGGAAACGGGCTCTGCTGCATCGCCAACTGGTGGAGCTTCGTGAGCTGTGAAGACACAACACATCCGTCACACACACACACACACACACACACACACACACACACACACACACACTCCAGCTCAAAACTGCTCAAAGTCTGCTTCTTACATCAGGCTGAGGAATGGCATGTTGTCCCTGCACCGCGTATGCCTGCAAAGCACACACACATTTCAGGATTACCGACATATCAAATACACAACACACATACAGGCAAACATATACACACAAATGCACACAGACAGGTAAACATGTACACACACACACACACACACACACCTGTCCTCCTGCAAAAATGACAGGCGATCCTGAGGGTTTGGGTCGGTAAGGGATGGTCACACCTTTAGGAGGAGACTGAAAGCAGAAACACCACAGTAAACACACTCCACTCACTGTCTCTCTGCACAGTTAACAGAATATTAAGGTTGAAATGCACATTTGAACACAGATTCTCTACAAAATACACAACTCTGGCCTTACAATAAATCAAGTTCAAATGTGCACTTACATATAGATATAGAAATTCATCAACTGAATATTAACCCTTGAGTGCTGTTCAGTGACTCCCCTTTAGTGATGTTGGTGCAGATTTTGCTCCATTGACTTCCATTATAATCCCAGTTTGGATTGTTAAGCCATGAAAGCAGATAATCATGCATTCTTGGCCATGGCTTTGCAATCAGTAAATGTGATTATAATGAAAGTCAATGGAGCAAAAACAGCACCAACATCACCAAAGGAGAGTCAATCTGGACAGAGTGTATTGCTGAGTTTTTGAAAACTTTCAAAGTATTTCCCCAAAATATGTGTCAGAATAAGATTTCTTCAGCATAAATCATCCCATTTGCTGAAACACAGAGAAAGATGAGGCCAAATTAAGACTCAAAATCAGCCCAGAGTGGATGAAAACGACCCAACAGCACACAAGAGTTAGGGTGGGTTTAAGTGTGTGTGTGTGTGTGTGTGTGTGTTGTACCTCCAGCATGACCACACAGATCTGTTTGACACACTCGATGATGGACAGCGGGGTCCCAGCAATAGTAATGGCTCTCTCGGTGGAGTTGGGCAGCATGTCTCCTGCCACCTGTACCTGAGCTCCTGTCGACTGCACAACACACAGGGGGAAAATCAACAAAAATAACTCTTTTTCAGGCCACATTTCTCTAGATTGTGCTGGTCTCAGATTTAAATGAACAGACGTTTCACACCACTTCAATACTGCCAGTTTGTGTATTTTAGAAGCTATTGTTAAACACGTATATTAACTTAGCACATTTTTAAAAATACATATCTGCAAACATATTTGGTAATTTTATGATTTAATCAAGAGTCAAAAACGGTCCTTTAACAGGCTACAGTCAGAGGATTAAAGATGCACACACTTCAGGTGTACTTTAGACATGTTTGTGTAATTATATTTATTAAACACGTTGAAAAGTTCTCTACAGGTAATTATAGCAGTATAGATGTGGTGTTCAGGAGTTCCTGAAAAAACAACACCTTGTAAACAGGAGTGCACAAATAGAGTCAAAATGAAAAAATCTTCTGCCAATGGGGGAAGTGAAATGATCTTGCTTTTTGTTGTGGAATAAGATTACTCTGCTTCCCCCTTTGGCAGATTATTTTGCTTCTAAATGTTAAACTTACTTCATTTTGACTCATATGCTTCTTGTTTTAGCATTTTGTAAATATTTGGACTAGAAACAAGAGATAAACTAAGCAATATAAGCAGTGTTTGTTGTGTGTATTGTGGCTCTGCATCCCGCACCTCCCTGATCTCCTTGATCTTGCATCCTCCTTTGCCGATGAGCGAGCCGCACTGGCTGGCCGGAACCACAATCCTCAGTGTCACCGGTGGCTTGGAGGTGGCCGTGCTGTTGGACATGGAGCTGCTGATGTCCTGATTAACACACACGTTTAGATTAGGGGTCCGTTCTTCATACATGGATTACTCAAATAGCTGGATTTGGTTATTGACCATTTGACCCAATCCAGGATAGTTTGGTTCTTTAAAACTCAGAGTTGTTGCCATGGCAGCAGGTCTGGAGCAGAGAGCAGTAGCTTACTTCATATGAACAGCATTAGGTCAGCTCATTTCAAGCAAAGCTGATACTGAAAGTGTGTTCTGAATGCTGATGTTTTCTTACAGTAGTAACCTCCTATAGGTTATACTGTATTCATTTGGGGAAAATAGCCAAATAGTATTAAAAAGGCTTAAAATTAGACATTTGAAGCAATTTTTAAATAATAATGTTATCTGAAATTAAGGTCTTACAGGGCTGGTCCTCCACAAGGGGCTCAAAGAGAGATTTATTTTAGAGACTGTAGGCCTAGAGGCCAATTTTCAGAGCGATACAAACACATACTTCTAAAAGCAGAGCCAGCTTCAGTACAGTTTCTGTATGATAATAGACATGGCCAATATTCTCCTTTGTATTTAAGGAATAATCATTTATGGAAGTGCTGCAGGCGTTTCACAGCTAATACACTGGTGATTTGATGCTTTGCTAAAGTTGCAGACAGCTTTCCAATATTAAAATGCTTGTTTTGGCGTTAAATTAATTTAAACAGCAGTTCTGCTTACACCTTACACAGGATTAAAAACTTGAATACTGGCATAATCAAAAATCCACTCTTATTGTAAAACTAAAAACAATCTTGCTGATGTGGATAATTGAATAATAATCAGATGATGTCATTATGCTGCTGTACCAATCACTGCACTGCTGATCATGATTAGGAGGATGGAGAGATCTGTTCTTCACAACACACACACAGATCTCAGATCAGCTCATACAGCTATTTTATCAACATTATATTTTTAATTTGACAATTTCAATTAATACTTTACACTACCTGCAAATAAGAATACTGTATAAAAAAATCAGTATCAGCAGAAGTTTGTGTCATCAGTCAGTAACGCTGTTTCTTACTGCACAATTTCTTTGGCAAGAGAAATCACTTAGCCTGCGAGTTAGCACTCAGTAGCACATGGTTATGTTTTGTCCAGCACGGGGCGTTCCCATAATGCTGTGACATTACACCAAAATAATCATTTGAAAGGCTTAATGTGTGTATGAAGATCTAGAGAGCACCTCCTCCAGCTTCTCGATGATCATGGAGAAGGCCTTGAAGATGGCGGTGGTGGGGCCTGCCAGCGTGATAATGCGTTCAGGGCAGTTCCCTTCCGAGATGTTAATCCGTGCACCGCTCTGCACAAACAAACACACACACGCTCGCACTCACTCAAACTCAACCATTATCATGTCTGAGGAACAACATCTCACCTCCTCCCGCATCTTCTTCACAGATTCACCTTTCTGAAACACACAGATTATTTTTAGCATCACAGACTATGGAGACAGACCCATAAAACATGCTTAATAAATGCCTTCTTGATTCTGATCGCTGCGCCTTACTGTAGAATATTAAAAGATCACAACAAGGAAATAGTTTAAGAACATTTAAGAAAAAAAATGGAACATTTACGATGCTAAACTGCACTACCCTCACAGTTTCATATAAAGAGAGTTATAATTGAAAAGCAACAAATCAGTATCAGACTTAGTTTTGACTGTATTGTTAAGATTGTTCTGATGATGTCTTTGAATCCTTCATGCAATTTATGGAATTTGTGTTTTGTTTTTCTCTCTCTTAATTTCTACAATTTTTGGATTACCATGTTAGGTTGTTTTGTGTAGCTAATGTGGAAACCCCTGTGTACCATACATCTACATGTACATTAGAAAACTGCAAATAAAAAAAAACAACAATGATAATAATAAATATACAAAAGGAGTGTGACGATACTCTCACAAAATCTGTATATACAAAGAGCAGCAGAAGATATTATTAAAGCTGCCCGAGTGCTTTCAGGTTGGCTTAATTTTCAGAACTCACTAAAATAAAACTCTATTAAAAGTAGCCTACTAGAACAAATAAAATGCTTTATAAATAGGTTACTTCATGCATTGACTAACGAAATGATAGATAATTAAATCATTTTATTTCCCATCAAATGTAGCATGGTTATTTTAGCTTCACTACAGTACATCTGTGGTAAACGTTGGCATTACTTAACACTTTACTGGGTCTCTGTTGTGCAACGCTTCTTTTGTTTGGTTTTTCAAAGCTGCTGTGATGGAGTTGAGGTGAGGGGCTAATTAGCATATTCATAGATCTGTGCATATTTAATGAGATGGTGGAATTCAAGTCATTAAGACATGAATATATTTTCCACTGTGGAAAAAAATCCATGTAATTTGATTTATCAAAGCTGAGCTTTAAGGATAAAATGACTGACTGCAGTGTAAAATACAGAATCTAAATATAACGTTTGTTTACTTAACATAAATGATAAACAAAAATAAGCAGAAGGTTTACTAAATTCAGTTCTGCATCAGAAGACTCGTGCATGTTTGGGTTAGTGTTTTTCACCCTCAAGCTGAGGCAAATGAAGACATCACAAAAACTCTTAGCCAAAAATACAAATTGCATGACTACATAAACTTAATTATTTTAAAATGGCATAACTCACATTATTGTTTGCAATTAATAATACATTAATAAGCCCAAATTTGTGAACAATTTATACAAAAATGCCTCAATAGACTTATTCATTACTGTAGTGAGAATAAGAGCAGGAATACGCAACACACTGTTTCTGATTTTAGTGATCTAAATGCAGCTTTTCCCAATATTATTTATGCCTTTATGTAGTTTTGTTGTGAAAATAGACAATATTCTTAAAAATAAAATTCTTCATCTGACCCTTAAAACGGCTTTTATACACATAAAAACCAGAATAAAAATTGAGCATATAAAGGTGCAACAGAATCACATTTAAAGGACATGAAGGACTCAACATACTCAAAACATCACTTTGATAAAACAAAACCTCTTCCACTTCAGCAAAATAAGGCTCATCAGCAGTGCGCTGTTTATAGCGAGAGCAGGTTTACTATGGTTCAAATGGAGTTTTTTGGACTGATTTGCAACCTACAAATGAGCTTTTGCTGATCACATCACATTTAATGTCGCACATAATGTGTGCCTTTTGCTTTATTTTATTAAAGAAGATTATGAGATGAATCTGCAGTCTTCAATTCACATATTGAAAGTTAAGGTTACGCTTTATTAAATAAAAAATAAACACCTACAATTAACACTGTACAATCACTCCCGATGATACTCTAATGAAGCGAAATGTGAACAGAAATCATTGTGCAAGAAAAGTAACATTAACAATATTTCATATTGAAAATATATGTTGTCTGGTTTAGTAATCGGAATGGAAAAAAGCAACGCAGAGTTCTCCATCTGAGCTCATTAGCCCACTGATTAGTGCCTGCCTTCTGTGGACACTGTGTTGTGATGGGTAAGGTGGATATTGAGGTTTGTTGTTGTTTGTTGGGACATTTGAACTGAACAGTTGCAATCTAGACAGAGTCACGGCATGCTGGAGATGCTCAAGTGTAATCCGTAAACTCTGCCCATTAAAAACAGCTTGCTCATACAGTAAAATTGCAAAAATATTTATTTACTAGAAATATTGTTATGATATAAATGTTTAATTGTGCAGCCATACAATACACTCACCATGCTGTGTGCTGAAAACCGAAGCGCTCAGCGTGTCCACATGCAGTAATGTTTTTGAAGAGGATGAATTAACAGCATAACAAACGGAATAACTGACGTGTGGAAATTACAACGGCTATAGGTTGGGAATTTCAGTTTATTTTCAATTAATTGTGCAGTCCTAGCTAATCAACTGTTCATTTTTGGGTGAATTATTCCCTAAGGTGGAGAATGAGGCCTATCAGTGCTTTCTTCATATGCTGATTTATCATAATAATAATAATAATAATAATAATAATAATGGTGTCTGAGCACACACACACACACACTGAAGCCTCCCCAACGCACCTTCCCAATAATGCTGCCCACTTCTTTGCCGTGCATGAGCAGCCGGATGGTCAGCGTGACGTTCAGCCCTCCTTCAATCACTCCAGAGTCCATGATGATCAGCCTGCAGAGATCTGGATCTTTGGTCACGGATGATTAACCTGTGCAGATGACAAATCCAGAAAATCAGGACCCACAGAGAAGACTGTACACGACATAATAATAATAAACAAAAGGCACACCAATCATGCACAAGATCAAAATGATGACAAGATCAAATACAACGCATTCAACCCAATTAAATAATAATAACGCGAGCATCACAAAGATCTGGAAGCGAACGACAAAAGCATACAGTACTCGAAATTAAAATATGAACACACAAGTCCAATGACAAGAGCAAGAACTATAATATATTAAATTATATTAAAGCTGATTATAAGCCCCAATTACAGTGATCTAGTCACACGACAAAGACAACATTCATACTGAAGTATAGAAGAGAATTTTAAATAAAGCAGACGATACTAACACAGCACACCTAAACCCCTCCAGTACAGTAAACTACGACATGAGCATTTATAAAACATTCCCATTGAAAAACAACATTACTGCTACCGTTAATAATAAAAAACAAAACACAGGTCAAATCATATCCATTATTAACTAAGCAGTACAACCACAAGATCCCTGATTCTGCAGCTCGAACATTACCCTGCTAAAGCCACAGCTCGAGTAGCACTGAATAAACGCGTCTGAAGCACACGACAGAACACAAACACTGACAGCGGACATTATTGGCGCCTCAGATCAATGTTTAGCACCAGCAGAGGGCTCAAACGCGCGTAATGAATAATATACGTCGAATAAATATAGAATAACGTATAAAAGCGAGGTTATCGGCCGCTAGGAGTGACCGCAGGCGGTATAAACAGCGCGCTGGAGCCGCGTTAGCTCGTGTTTACCAGCTGCGTAACACCGCGTCATGTCGGCCAACCGCGCTCCACAGCCGCCGAACCCGCTCCAGCTCGACCCACCGCCACCGTGCGCCCGGTTACACGTTAAACAGCGGCGAGCCAAACACCGGAGCATCGACAGAGAGCGACAGAAAAACCGCGCAGGCCGATTAGCATCAGCGCTAACGCTAGCGCAGCCCGCGGCCTTCAGGGCCTCGCGCTCGGGCAGGACAGAACCACGCTGGGGGCTCACCTGACGCGCGCTCCGGGAGGGGGAGAGTCCGAGGGTCCGGAGGGAGAGAGGGGGAGGTTCGGGAGGGAGTTTTGAGAGGATTCGGGGAAGAGGGAAGACACGGCGGCGTGATCGAGCTCCACTCTTACAAAGACAACAAGATGTGTCCCGATCACCTCTCACCCACGACCTTTCTGACGTCAGCGCGCTGGCCACGCCCCCGCCCGCCCGCCGCGTACTGCACACTGCACACTGCACACTGCGCCCCGTAAAATTGTGAGGGGATACAGCTGTGGGATTGCATCATTTTTGTGATGCTGGACAATAATACTGTTTTTACATTACTGTGAGGGTTGGCGTAGTGGTAGACGTTCATAAAAGACAATTTAATGTGTAATTTAACAAATGGCATAAATAATACCCTGTATAATTGCTGTTTTTATATTACTGTGAAGGTTGTGGTGGGGCTAAACGGAAATAAAATACATTATGGATACATTCATGGATTATTTACTAAATATTATCAAAGACTATAGCCTTAAATGGACTTTGATACTATAAGTAGTTTGACTTTCGGCCGAAGCTGTATCCCTTCTAGCAACAAATACTGCGCACTGCCTATTGCATCGGAAGTCTAGTACCGGGGGGAACGAAAACAAACGCTTCTGTAACGTGTCATGGTATTTTCATACTTTCCGGACATTGTGTTTATTTAATTTTTAATCTATTATTTTCATGTTTCTGTTTTACTGATCTATATTACATGGCAGTCAATAATAATATGCATACAATAGGATTTTGTATGATTTTAATAAGAAAACACTGCCCCAAAGACATTGACTCTGCATTGACATACGCAGATGACCTAAACATGAATTTATTGTTTATTTGAGATGGGAAATAATTTCTGCTATCGATAAAAACGAGAATCGAGTCATTCTAGACAGATCAGTGTGTGCAATGGGAAATCAAAACCTTTACTTTATAGCATTTTATGCAATGAAAATGAATAAACATTGTGTGTGTGCAGCTCCAGCAATATTGCAGGCTTTTTTAAACAACTCAAGAGTCATGAAAGGGTCATATTCTTGATCATATATTTATTGGTGCGAGAATGCAAACATCATCGTTCTGCAAAATTCACCATTTTCATATCAGAAAATAAGTCTATCACAGGTTACTGTAGATCAAATCTTAAATAAGCTTGATTTAAAATGAGATGAAATTGAATAATTACATATTTGTGCAATACTTATGCATGCCTCATTGAACCATATATAGCCTATAAGTGTGTGTGTGTGTGTGTGTGTGTGTGTGTAAAACCATAAAGTGCACATGAATCACCAGCTTCAAAATTCAGTTCTACTGCTTGTTTATTGAGTTTTTGTTGCATTTCTCATCGTTGACCAGCAGGTGTCTCCAGCATTTGCTGTTTCGAATGCTTCAAAAACGGAGCCATACTGTGAAGCAATTAATTCAATTGTTTGTCCCATTACTAGAGTGTGAACAAGTGGTGCTTAAAGTATCTACATATTTAGAGACTACATTCACTTGAAATGATCAAGAAATGAGGAAAAAAATGTAGGGCGGTGCATGATTTAGTTCTTTGGGAACCAATCAGATTCTTGAAGGATGGGGGTTGCTGACCAAATGAAGGAAGATTGACAAATGCATAAATTCAAAGCTAAAACGACTCCCACTCTTCCGCCCTTAATGACTGATAGCTCCACCCTAAATTACTTATAGCCCCTCCCCTAAAGGACTAATAACCCTGCCCTAAAGGACAGACAACCCTGCCCTAAAGGACTGATAGCCCCCCTAAAGGACTGATAACCCTGTCCTAAAGGACTGACAACCCTGCCCTAAAGGACTGATAGCCCCCCTAAAGGACTGATAACCCTGTCCTAAAGGACTGATAGCCCCCCTAAAGGACTGA
>CAIGQZ010032406.1:293950-308324 GCA_903798205.1 Danio tinwini
GCAGGTTAGTGTATACTCCATCAGCTGTTTTTGTCTGTTTGTCTCCATCTACTGTCTGAATAATGCACAGGTTAGTGTATACTCCATCAGCTGTTTTAGTGTCTGTCAGCTTTGTGTTTTTGACTGTTTGTCTCCATCTAGTGTCTGAATAATGTGCAGGTTAGTGTATACTCCATCAGCTGTTTTAGTTTCTGTGAGCTTTGTGTTTTTGACTGTTTGTCTCCATCTAGTGTCTGAATAATGCGCAGGTTAGTGTATAATCCATCAGCTGTTTTAGTTTCTGTGAGCTTTGTGTTTTTGACTGTTTGTGTCCATCTAGTGTCTGAATAATGCGCAGGTTAGTGTATACTCCATCAGCTGTTTTTGTCTGTTTGTCTCCATCTACTGTCTGAATAATGCACAGGTTAGTGTATACTCCATCAGCTGTTTTAATTTCTGTCAGCTTTGTGTTTTTGACTGTTTGTCTCCATCTAGTGTCTGAATAATGCACAGGTTAGTGTATACTCCATCAGCTCTTTTAATTTCTGTCAGCTTTGTGTTTTTGACTGTTTGTCTCCATCTAGTGTCTGAATAATGTGCAGGCTAGTGTATACTCCATCAGCTGTTTTCTGTCTGTCAGCTTTGTTTTTAAAGAATTAACAAACTCTTATAGCTGTTGTTTTGGGTCTATTTGTAAAAAAACATTTTGGCAAGTAGCTTTGTAAATAGCGGGACACAGTACATGCAGGCATTTGTTATTGCAGTCTTGTTATCATAGTTGCGCCACCTATACTGCTGTGAAATTCCCATTGGATCCACTCCTCAGCCACCAATTTAAACTCATAGCAGTCTTGTGAAAAGGGTCCATTTCACCAGCGAGCAACAGTGAATGAGAGGGTTCTGGAAAGAGACTTATATCCTCTTCCAGTCCTACAGCTGGTTGTCAAGCCTTCTCACTCAGAATTGCACAATGTTTTCCAGTAAATACAGGGTGTTTGTGAGAAGGTGTCTGGTGCATATGGAGAGGGAAGAGTGTGTGATCACCATCTTGTGGCTGAGCTGCTCGGCCAGCTGTTTGTTGTGCAGACTCTTCTCCTCCACCTCCTGGCTCTTCTGGTCGTAGTTGACGGCCAGCTCCTCCAGCGCCTGCAGCACCTCCCGCACCTCCGCCTTGGCGCTCTCGCTCTCCGTCTGCAGACGACCCAGCTCCGTCTGCACCTTATCACTGTCGCCGCGGGTGGAGGCCAGCAGCTGAACACACCACAGCATTACAGTTCACAAACACTGCTCTCAATGAAACATACTGTAGACACAGGGTGTCAGTCACAGACGGGGTTTGACCTGTTTAATTATTGCTTGATCTCCTTAAAGATGTCAAAACAAGATGTGTGTGGGTGGGTTGGGGTTTAAATTCAAATTCATATTTTATTCGTCACATATACAGTCATAAACAGTATGATATGCAGTGAAATGCTTAAACAACTGTCAATAACCTTTACAATAATAATAAAATAAATCAATCAATCAATAAGAAATCAAATTATAGAGTATAATAAAGAGTTGAAGTCTGAATATAGTCTCTGACCTCATCCTGATCCAGAATTTGCTCCTTCAGCTTCTCCACCAGCTGACACTGGAGATTGATCTCATCGTCCTGGAAAACACACAGCGGATGACGCCAGGGCACGTATAATGTATTGCATAAAGAAACTGTAATCCATGATCTGATATGACACATGGTCCACAGTGAGTCTTCATTTTAACAGCATAAGTAATAATGCCATGAGTGCAAATAAAAGCTTTTCTTACTTAGAGTTTCTGTCTTTTATTTAGTCTGAATATCTAAACATGTTCATTTTATTAATATGTTCGTATTGTCTTGCCAAGCTAAAAATCAGTCCCTCGAAGACTGCAGGAATAGCTTTTTGCCTTAAAATGATTTTGAGATGTTTTTTCTCCAAACTTATGAAACTCTTAGCTTTGATTATTGTGTTTTGCTGTGTTAATTCACACAAATCTTATACATGTATTCCTTATATCATATCAAGAACCACTGGATTCACGAAATCCTGGAGGGACGGAAAATAATTGTAAAAAAAGGCAAAATGACATGATTTTAGTAAATTTAAAGGAATAAAACAAACAAAATAAAATCGTGTTTTTGTTTTGAAATAAGATCATTTTTCTGAGCACACTGGTACATGATTGTTTTTATAATGAAAACTATTTGATGCAAAAAAAAAAGCAATTTGGATTTTGACTCGTTATTTCTGAAAACAAGACAAAAGAATTACTTGCAATGAACCTTAAACAGGACCTAAAAGAGCTGTAAATGGTCATCCAATTGTGGACTACAAAAATTAAGGGGCTATGAACCCCCCCCTCCCCCAAGTCAGTAAAGTGGGTGTGTCCAGCACTGTTTAGGTGGGAGTGTCGAGTGGTAAAAGAGGGAAGGGTTTGCATGAAAAGGGGAGTTTTACTGATTTTCACAGAGGCAACACAAACACAGACGCAGGGGAAATAGACAGTGACTACGTTTACATGGACATCAGTAATCAAATGATTTGCCTTAATCTGAATGAGGCGATAATATGATTAAGGTGTTTACATGAGTTGATTTTTGGATGTTATTTTTTTGGATTTACACCATTCGGATCTCATAAACGTGATGCAGCTTCAAAATTTCTTTTCAAACCGGAAGAACAAATTTATTTGAAATAAACCAAACACAACCAATTTTCACTTTTTTTGTGAATTATATGTGTTCTAATAGTGTTTTTAGCAGCGTGGGACACACATAAGACTGTCCACATCTCAACAAATGTGTTCTGGTGTTTCGTGAATGCATCTTACTGCTACTTTTGATGCTGTTTGATTTGATTCTCTAGCATGAGCTTGAAAATTAACCCGATTTTTTTTAAAGAGCAGCACAAACCTGAGCACAGATTAGCAATCGAAAGCAACAAATTAGCATGATCTGACTTTACTTTGATTATGAACAAAAGTTATTGTATGATTATGGTAGATTATTACTATAGTCTTTCATTGTATGTACTTATATCTTTAACTCTTTCTGGATTCTAATGTTCAACTGTTTTGAATATGCAATGTAAAAAGCTCTGCGTACCATAAATCTGTAAGTATCTGATAGAATTAATGCAATGAAGGTCTAAATTAAACAAAATAAAATCTAAATGGTTTCAGATGACTGGTTTAAATTGTGCTTGTCCAACGCAATCTCACGGCAATTAGTACATTTTTGATTTAGTGGCTAATTCATATGAATTCGTATGATCTAATTCGTACAAATTAGTACGATTTGCTCATCACCCAATGATGGTTGGGGTTAGGGGTGGGGTTAGGTGCCACGCCTCCTTTTTAAAATCGTACATTTTCTTACGACTGAACTCGTACGAATTCGTACAAATTAGCCACTAAACTGACAAAACGTAAAATACTCACGTTTCCTCGTGAGATCAGGCTGGCTTGTCTGAATTAAAAATAATTTGGTAAATAAAGAAATGTCAGAACAGATAGAAGTATGGTGTGCCCTGCACAAGGCTCCTTTGACTTTCTCCTTGTATATGCTTCTCTTTTCTGCTTGTAATGTTAATTTGTATTAATCTGATACTCAGATTAATATTTCCTCGAGGCTCCTTGAAACTCTACGGTTGACTGAAGATTCACCTTGTCGTCCAGCTGGCGGTAGAGTTTGCGGATCTCTTCCTCATATTTCTGCCGCTCTTCCTCTGAGATGCGCACCACGATAGAGGAGGTGTCCGAGTCTCGCTCTCGCTCCCGCTGGCAGGATTTCTCATTATCCAGAGACATCTCTTCACTGACGTCCAGTTTCACCACATCAGCATCGGTCTGCTCCGTCTCTGGAACCTTCTCTCCTGTAGACACAAACAGCATAACTCCGTCTGCTTACTCTCAACTAAAACCACACCACTGCACCTGTTTCCTCTTAACTATGAAATGAAATGAAACTAAGAAATGTCATATCAGTTACAAGTTAGGTATGGCGTGCCTCAAGGCTCAGTACTGAGTCCTTTGTTTTTCTCCTTGTATGTGCTTCCCTTTTGAGTTTGTAATGCTGATTTGCACTCTGATGCTCAGATTTACATTTCCAGCTCAACTGTGTCTGCTTACCAGAGGTGGGAGTAAGTCACACATGTGCAAGTTTCAGGTAAGTCTGAAATCTTAATATTGAAGTCTGAAGAAAGTCAAGTCAAATTTTGTGCGACTCAAGTCAAGTCACTGCTTCTTAATAAACCAATCGATCCAGTTCACCTAATTGAGTCATTTGAAATGGTTTGCATTTGCAGTAAGCACTTATGCACAAATGACTTCAACTTAACTTATCTCTTAATGTGCCTGACACTCCCTCTGACAGTTCTTCAGTTCTTCAGTTTCTGCAGTAGTCATCGTCTGGAGTCAGGAATCGGCTGCAACATACACTCTCAGAAATAAAGGTACGTGAGCAGTCTCTGGGGTGGTACCTTTTCAAAAGGTACACATTTGTACGTAAAGGGTCCATATTGGTACCTCAAGGGTACATATTAGTACCTAAAAATTACAAAAGTGTTCCTCTTAAAATTTTTAAGTACTAATATATACTTTTGAGGTATCATTGTGGATGCTTTAAGTACAAATGTGTACCTTTTGAAAAGGTGGGTGGTACCTGTGACCAGTGACAGTTCACGTGCCTTTATTTCTGAGAGTGTAGAATTGGTTTCTTTTGGACGGACTTGAGAACCGATGAGCTGATAATACTGCGGGGCTTTTTAGATTTTGGTCAATATTTCAAGTCATTTAACTCATGTCTCGAGTCATGATGCTATGATGATCAGTGCAAGTCAAGTCCAGTGTATTTGACTATTTGTCAAGCAAGTCTCAAGTCTAAATTTTGTGACTTAAGTCTGACTCAAGTAAGGTCATGTGACTCGATTCGCCCTCCTCTGTGTCTGATTACTCGTATGAATTCTAGAAAAACAATTTACTAGGTTAAAACCAGCAAACCATTTCAGGGTGAAATAAAGATATAGTATCCCTAACCCTAGTCTGAGACTCAACAGACAGATCTTGGGCTAAATGTTTGATGCGTACGGCACACTTTTCTAGAAAGACTTCAGCAGATCCTCAGTCGTCCTCTGATTGGTTTAAATATACATTATTTCTGGGGGTCGAGTGTGCAGTGATCTAAAAGGCTAACTAATGTAGGTAAACGAGATTTCTTAAATCAATTGTATTTGCGCACAGGCCGCCGGCATCGTCTACCGGAAGGCAGTAACTCATAATCATACAATGAGCTATGCTCAGAGTCAGACAATAATGTAATAGCTTCATCAAGAACTGATCGATATCGAAGTATCAATATTCCCTTTTCCTGTGATTCCCATGACTGTCTTTAGCAAATGTCCAAGCTTTAGATTAAACTGTAAAGTTTCCATAGCACACAGTAAATCCTGAGCGTATAATGCTTTCAGTCACAGCTTGGTGAAATACAATCAGCTTTTTGCTGTACCCCTAAAACCCTCAATCTCTGTAAAAAACACAAAATAACTAATGCACATGAGAACAAATATGATCTACACGTGGACCCCATGTAAGCAAGTCCTCATCTGGTGTTTACACACACAGCTTTTTGGTCCAGACGCAATCCAACACAAGGCAACAACACAGTTAGGTTTCATTGGTGATAGTTGTTTGGCGTCAACTTGGTGTGTCCAAGTCTCAAGAATCACCAAGCACCATGTATTCAGCTACAAATCTTCTTTAATGCTCTACTGAAGAAAGAAAGTCCCCTACATCTTGAATGACCAGTGATTGATTAAATGAACAGGAACCTTTGATTTTTTGGGTGAACTATGCCTTTAAGCTAAGGGTTTCAATATGCTTACTCGCGCTCATGCTGTAATGGTTGTGTAAAGTGCTGTCTCAGTGAATCTGATGTTAGCAGGACAGACTGTGATTACCGTTGCGCCAGCGCTTCAGCTCCAGCTCCAGCCTCTGCATGGAGTCCCGCAGAGTCTTGTTCTTCTCCTTCTCCTTCTCGTATTTCCTCTTCCACTGCTCCGCTGTCAGCTCCAGGTTAATGGAGGCCGTGTTCTTGATGGTCTTAGCACTACAACACATGCACACAAATCAGCATCGCACTGTAACTCCACAGTCTTCTGCTATTCAGTGTCAAGCACATATGGGCTGCAGCAGCTGTTCCTAAGTTCTTGCTTAAAGTGGAGCTCCAGGTCCACACCAGAGGTCTAGTAACTGCTAGCTAGTTTGTAACTAATTTGTTCTTACTTCGGTTGCCTGATCTTAAGGCAGCACGCTTGCTGTCAAAGCCATGAGGATCTTTTCTTAATCGCTGGTGTTTTGTGCACTTGCATGTGTTTTTTAAACTGGTTAGCTCTCTCAGACACTGTCTGTCTGTGTGGATGTGAAAGTGTGCAACCCGGGCTCATTGCAGATACGTACCCAGGTCAACATTTGTGGGGACAGTTTTTGTTTTGGCAAATCCACCAGAGACCGCTGTGTACGCTATTTGATGATCACAATTTGTTCTTGCGTGTCCTCTTCTCATGTAAATCCACCAGAGGGCGCAACACACACACACACTAGGGTTGTCGATTGACTGACTGACCAACTGAGTGGCCCACCCCCTTCCCTGAACCCAACCAATAGTGTTTTCAAAAGCAATCTAGCAAAAGAAAAGCCGTCGCGGGCGCATGACTTCACCATGTGTTCAGCCTGTTGTGTATTTATTTATTGATTGATTGATTTACCTGGTTTCTGGAACTGCTCTTTTCCAAACTCAAACCCAAAGTCCCAAGTCTGCCTACATATGCGTTGAGCTACTGGGCAAACTTGTAACACCGGAAAAGCCGTCCGTATGGAGGTAAGTGGTCAGTGGTAGCATCATACCGCCCCACAGCGTTCGCTTTAAAGAGGAAATGCAGCCAGACGTACCTCTGGGTACATAATTCACACTCTCCTGAAATGCAGACGGGGGTACGTATCCACAATGAGCCTGTGTTGAAAGTGTGTGTTTGTGTGCTGGACGTACCGCTGGCCGAACATCAGCGTTGATTTGGTCTCAGCGTCGTTGTAGCTGGAAGGAGAGCAGCAGATGAACATAGTGGTCCGGCAGTTTCCCCCCAGAGAGTCCTGCAGGATCCTGGTCATCTTACTGTCACGGTACGGCACGTGAGATTTCTGCACACACACAGGACAGACGTCTGCTGCAACCAAACACTGCACATATTTGTGTGTGTGTTTGTGTGTGTGTTTGTGTGTGTGTGTGTGTGTGTGCACTTACAGTTCCTTCAGCGAGAGCAGAGATGACGTTCCCCAGCGCAGACAGAGACTTATTGATGTTCTTGGCTTCATCCAGAACGGCTCCGGCTGCTCCCGTCTTACTGACCTGTGTGGGAAACACACCACCACACGCTCAACACACCTGCTTTACTCACTTAAAGGGCACCTATCGTGCAGAAATCGCTTTTATGTGGGGTTTAAATACAGCAGTGTGTGTATCTCCAGCAGCCTCTAATGCTCAACATGAATGCTGAAACACTTTGATTGACATTCTCCCTTTGTACGTGTCATCAGAGAGGGGAAAGCTCCACCCACTAGTCTCCATCTCATTAGCATAAACAGCAGCCCTGAGTGAGAAGCAGCCGTCTGTCCATTAGCCATTAGAGTGTTTGAGCTGCTGAAGATAATGTCAGCATAGACTAAGAGGATTATAGATGTGGAGTTTTAGATGAAGCACACATGAACAGGAGCAACATAGACTGACGCATTCTTGCAAAATAATCTAGTTTTTGCTTTGACATAAGATTATTCTGCTTCCCCCATTGGCAGATTGTTTTGCTTGTTTCAGAATAAACATACTTAATTTTAATATTTTATTTCTGAAAACAAGATATTTGGACTAGAAACAAGACAAAAGCATTTTTAGCAGTGTTTTTTAAACCAAAAACAGGACTTTGCATGAAAGCGTCTGTTAAATGAATACATGTAAACAGAAAAGCCTGAAGACCTTCTCGCTGCCGGCCAGATCCACCAGGTAGAGTTTCCCACAGAGTTTCTGCTCGGTCTCCACGTGCTCCTGCTTAATGTTGATCAGGAAGATGCTGTGACTGCGAGAGCTGTGCTCATTCATGTCTGAAACACAACAGCAGATCATTCACTGGTCATCCGAAAACACTTATCAAAGAAATCTATCCATGTCTGCTTCAACCATTTTTATTTAATAACATTGACCACCCATATTACACATTAATACAACCTACCAGTGTCCTTCCCAATATAAAAAAACAATCACAAGCTTACTATTCTGCAGTGGGCTGATGCAATGACATAATTCTGAACACTGTCTGGATGTGAAGTTGATCAGAAATTTATTTTGGGTCATTTTTCTCCAATAAAACTGCATCTTCAAAGATTTTAGGTCATATTCACATGTACACGGGTATTTTAGTGAACAGAGTTCTCCACATTTTTTAATAAATCTGCGTTCACATGAAAACACACAAAACGCACTGTGACGCATGTTAAGGGCATGTCGGACCAGCAGGGGGCGATAAACATTTTTCATGCTTCACATCAAATGTAGAATTAAGTATTTTCATGAATAAATGGCATACAAGTTACAAAACGTGAGAACTGAAGCGGATTATCATTTGATGTGCGAATGACATGACTGCATAAATCCTGCCTCATTTGCATTTGGTGTGAACTCTGCTGTGTTGGCCAATCAGAAAGAAGAACACAGCACACATTGATGTCATTGGCCTATAGCACACCATAAGACAATTTATTTATATTTAATTGTTTTCATTTGTACCTTTAAAGTATGTGTTGTGCTTTGCTTTAACCCTTTATAGTCTGCACTTTGGTCAATTCTGATGTTTTAAAGCGTGATATATACATAACATTGAAATGAACTGAACTGAATGAGGCACAAACTCAGCTTTTATCGTCTACACCAACACACTGCACTTGACGTTTTGTAAAATCTTCACTCTGCCTGGAGTTTTTATTGAGTTTCACTTTTCAGACATCTGATACTGCGTTTTCATGTGGACAAACAGCCAAACCACACCGAAAACAATGGTGGTTTAGAAGAAACCTGTGTTTGTGTGCACATGGCCTAAACATCTGTCTTGTTTTCAAGTCATTAGACTGAGCTGCAGATACCGTTATGTTGATTTCTAATGGCTGCATGCCAACTGAAGGCACTCACTGGTGACGGCAACGTGGCGATTGGACTTTCCCTCGTCGATGACGTCCATCACCTCTTCAGGACTGGAGACGAAGCGCTCAGTGCAGCCCTGGAGCACAACACAACTGCATTAACACACACACTATCATTACAACTCTTCTTGATTGCTTTGAGCTGGTTAAAGAAACAAGGATCCATCATATTAATCCATCATTATACCAGATTGACACATTTTCCCTAGCCTTTTGCAGAACAGTTAACATCCCACATAGCAAACGGACTTGGCCCAAATGTGGCCTCGTTATGGCACTGCTAGCGTGTTGCCGGCACTGGCATGCATAATGTCAGCCGAATGTGGGCCATGCATGGCAGTGATGGCACTGCATGCATGACGGCAAACTACATTTAGGCCAGTTGTGGATGGGAGGTGTGTGGCCCAGATCAGTGTAGCGATTGTTCACATTGTTTAGGTAACATTAGGCTGGGTTATGGCTCAGTGTTTGGGGTTTCTGGTTAAAGGGTGGTGTTGATATAGTTAACTTATAATTTAGAATCGGTACCAACAATAATCCTGTTTTGGCCTAGTTAAGGGTAATAAATTGGCTGAGATTCAGGCCGGTTATGGCTCATGTGTGACCCTTGTATTTAACCCAGTTATGGGCCACTTTAGGACAGTTATTCTTTGCAGTACTTGGGCCTGAGGGAAAAGTTATTGAATGGTCTGGAGCTGGGCCACACAACATTTGCTATGTGGGGACAAAAGCCAAACATGGGCAATAACCGGCCCAAATTTCAGCCAATTTATTACCCTAAACTGGTCCTGAACTGGGCCAAAACAGGTTTATTATTGGTACCAATTCTCAGCTATAACCCACATTACAAACGGACCCGAATGTGGCCTCAATATGGCACTGCTGGCATATTGTCGGCACTGGCATGCATAATTTCAGCTGAATGATGGCCATGCATGGCGGCAAACTACATTTGGGCCAGTTGTGGATGGGAGGTGTGTGGCCCAGATCAGTGTAGTGATTGGTCACATTGTTTAGGTAACATTAGGCTGGGTTATGGCTCAGTTTTTGGGGTTTCTGGTTAAATGGTGGTGTTGATATGGTTAACTTCTAGCTGGGAATTGGTACCAATAATAAAGCTGTTTTGGCCCAGTTCAGGGCCAGTTAAGGGTAATAAATTGGCTAAGATTCAGGCTGGTTATGGCCCACATGTGGCTCTTGTCTTTAATCCAGTTATTGGCCACTTCAGGACCGTCATTCTTTGCAGTACTTGGGCCGAGGGAAAAGTTATTGAGTGACCCGGAGCTGGGCCACACAACATTTGCTATGTGGGATAGGGTGTACTCACTAGGCTACCTGAATCCCATTCCCAAGATCATTTGACTAGTGTGAGTGCTCTTTGGCTCTTTTGGTTTGAAGAGGTGGTCCAAAGTGCATTTTGGTTGGGCTTTGGCAAGATACGCTTGTAAGTGTGAGTGCATAGCGCACCTGAGCACGAAACTAAAGACGCGCCGTCACTTTAAGGGACTGTTTGATATGGATTTATTAATCATTTCTACTGTTCAATGAATGCGAATTGTCAGAGTTTATTAAAGACACAAACCCCTTACTGCACCACAGCTGCACCTTCTGCAAACCTCCTCATACCTGCAGCACCAGGACTTTATGATCATTTATGAGTGCTGTTCAGCAGGAGATCTGACTGTGTGTCGCTGCATATCAAACCACTAACATAATACAAACCAATAGAACTAAAGCAACGTCCACTGTGCCGAGCAAGAGCGCTGCTCTTCTGTTAAACTGAACACAGCATCATCCATAACAGAAGCGTGCTCCAGATCAGAATGTAAAATCCAGTGTGAATGTGGACTGAGGGTGAGAGGGGAGGGGAGACGATCGTGCCTAGTGTGAGTACACCCATAGATGCCATTCAAGCAGTCCAAACTCCACTGTTTTAGCAATGGTGACCAAACAGAAACATCTATTCCTGACTATTAGATACTACCAAGATCAGTTTGAAATCCCTGAAGCAGCACTTTGACACACAAATCTTCAGTCGGTCCTATAATAAAGCGGCAGGTGTGTGCTGTTCTTGACCAGCCTGGATAGAGGAGCTCAATAGTGGAGATGTCTTATATACTTCACCAGATTTGACTGTATGTTTGTTTATATGTGTTTTCAGCTATATTTACAGTATTTCAGTTTTCAGCCAGAGCTTGAAAAAATGACTCTCATGCGTTTAATTAAATTGCATCAAAGCATTTCTTATTCTGGATCTTATTTTTTGCAAAAAGGCACATTTGACAGAAAGACAACAAAGAGCGCTGGGGATAGGCCACAATGAGCAGAAATGGTGCACGGATTCACACTGAGCTCTGGATTTTGTTGTCCATTGTGTGATGGTTGATTGAAAGAGCTCATATATTCTACTTGTTTGCAAGTTGTGTTGTTGTCAAGGTAAAATGTTGCATATTTTAAATGTTTTAGCATGGTCTGAGCCTTTTGCAAAAAAAAACAAAAAACTGTAATTTTGACCATGAGTGCTGCTGTTTAGCCCTGTGTGTGTGAACTGTGCTGAACATGGAGTTTCAGTTAACGACTGCAGCAAAGCAATCAAGAAAACCTGTAATCAGTATACAGTGGATGTACACTCACATTAATCACCATTCAGCAGATATCACACTCACATTAATCCGTGTACAGCGCATCACTATCACACTCACCTTCACGTACGGGACTCGGTTCTTGTCCTCATGCACAGACAGGTTGGTCTTTGTGACTAAAGAGGGGAAAGAAACACAATGAGCAACAGAAATATCAAGTTAGTGAATTTAATACGCTGTAGTGTCTTCGTGCTCTACAAACCGTCCAGAAGGTCACGGATTTTCTCCATGTAGATCTCGAAGTAGGAGACCTGAGGAAAATCACACACAACTAACATCAGGCTGCGGGAGATCAGCTTTAAAACCACTCGTTTATCAGGAATATAAGAAATCATTATTACTGAAATAAATGATAAAAGCATGACACCAACATGACTTGTTTTGACCCTTAAAGACACAGTACCCTCAAAAATCTAAATCTCCTCATCCTCATTTCCTCACACTTAAGTGGCTAATAAACTTTAACAACACAGATTACCCTAACACAAAACAAGATACTCTGAAGGATGATGGAAAACACTTCAATAGTGGGAACTGAAATGCTATGAAAGCCAATGTTTCCCCAGTGTTTTTATGATATCCTCCTCTGTGTTCAGCAGAAGAAAGAAACTTGCTTTGCAACAAGTGGAGGATGAGGGAATGATGACAGAATTTTAATTGTGGGTGAACTGTCCCTTTAACAGCACAGTTTCCCCTGGTGCAGCTTGTTTTGCTGGATATCTGGGGGATGATTGTTTCTCTGTGTACCTTGATGTGGAACTCCAGGTTTTCATCCATGGAGAAGATGTGGTTGAAGATGTCCTCTGCGATGCGGGGAATGATGCCCATCTGCTGCGGGTCGTGAAGGTTTCCCTGAAAACACATGTGTGCATTTTTATTTATTAGTGTAATCCAAAACAAAGTTTCATTCATTCCAGAGCAGGTTTAAGCACAGACCAAAACTGCAAATCAAGAGGTAAAATACATGATTAAAGCCGCAGAAGAGCCACAGATAGATGCATATTAAAAGCCAAAGAGAAAGATGGGTATATTAAGATTAATCATTTAGGGTTTATACATTTTTCTGCTGTCTTTTTATGTTATTTTTGTATATTATAGCATAAACAATTCAAATGAAAGTACAATTAAAGGCACAATGTGGCATTTTCTCCACTAGAGGGCGTGCAACAACAACAAGCAAAGGTGTATCTCAATGACTATGTGACTCTGTGTGGAATCATGGGAGTTGTGGTCTTCTTCCTTCTTCCTGCAGAAATCATGTTGATTATGAGTGAAGTATACAACACTTATTGTCATGGTAGTAGAAAGCAGAGTAACGCTGAATGCAGAGTAAGACAATTCTGTGGCCGCATTTGATTAATTTATATTCGTCATGTAAATGTGTTGTGTGTTATATAGTGTTACTTTTATTTTGTATCTCCTGTTTTGTTCTTATATATCTTTATTTATTGCACTCAGTCTTGCTTTTGCTTTTGGAGGTGCACACCTTTTAGCACTTTCACTTTGGCCAGTCAGAAGAAGACGAGCAGTCAAGTGGTGTGTTCCCCTCTCAGGGCTCTATTTTAGTGATCTAAGTGCAAAGTCTAAAATGGACGGTGCAAAAGCACTAAAGGCATGTCTGAATCCACTTTAGCTATTTAAAGGAGGGGGAAAACTGTTGCTGCACCAGGCGCATGCTCTAAAAGGGTTGTGCTTACTCTCTTAATGAGTTATGGGTAGGCCCACACGGAATCTGCGCATGCTGAAGTACACAGATTTCCACAGATTTTTTGTCCATCATTGAGTCTATTTATTTACTTGTGTAAATGTGTGTAATTTATATCTATTCAGTTTTTAAATTAATTTCAGTAATATTATTGGCTAATATGAAAATGTTCATAAGATTTATTTACAGTACACTTTGTAAAGTCATATTCTCTGTCCTTTAGTAGAGATATTACATGAGAGACTTGCTTTGTTGACCAATTAAGTGGATCATTTATAAGCAAATAAGTGGATTTGCATTGTAAGCATTTAATAAAGGTTAAAAAGGTATCATTTTTTATTTCCTATATTAAGTTATTAGGTGTGATACTCCCAAAATCGTTCAGCATAAATCCACAGATTTGTACAAAATTCTCAACAGAAATAGCAAAAGATGTCCACAGATTCTGTTTGGCCTTAGCTCTGGGTGTGTTTTCAGCATATCGTGGATTAAACCAATCAGAATTTTATCTGCTGTTCCCTTTAAGAGTGTCACCATGGTGGAGTCATTACATGTATTATTTAATTAATAGTTCATGTACTATTTACGACCTTTGTGTACTCTACCAAGGAAAATAAAGTGTGAGCTAATGTAAGTGTAAATGATCTGAAAGGCAACCGTACCTCCATGGTGTGAGTCTTTCCAGAGGAGGTTTGTCCATAAGCAAAGATGGTGCCGTTGTAGCCGCCCAGCACATCTACACACACACACACACACACACACACACACACACACACACACACACACA
>CAIGQZ010032406.1:309914-327715 GCA_903798205.1 Danio tinwini
AATAATAATAATAATAATAATAATAATAATAATAATAATAATAATAATAGTTATTATTATTAGAGTGATTTCTGAAGGATCATGTGAGACAGGAGTAATGAATCTAACAATTTATCATTAAAATCACTGGAATAAATGATTAAATTAAATTATAAACTACTTTTTATTTTATAGTGCAATAACATTTCACAATTGTACAATGTGTACTGTATTTATGATGAAATAAACGCTGCCTTGATGAGCAGGAGAAGCTCATTTTATAACATTTACAAATCATACTGAACCCAAACTTATGACCAGTAGTGTATATATATATATATGTACAGTTGAAGTCAGAATTATTCAACCCCCTGAACTATTAGCCCCCCCGTTTATTTTTCCCCCAATTTCTGTTTAATGGAGAGAAGATTTTTTCAGCACATTTCTAATCATAATAGTTTAATAACTCATCTCTAAACACTGATTTATTTTATCTTTGCCATGATGACAGTAAATAATATTAGACTAGATATTCTTCAAGACACTTCTATACAGCTTAAAGTGACATTTAAAGGCTTAACTAGGTTAATTAGGGTAATTAGGCAGGTTATTGTATAATGATGGTGTGTTCTGTAGACTATCGAAAAATATATAGCTTAAAGGGGATAATAATATTGACCTTAAAGTGGTTTTTTAAAAAATAAAAAAACTTCTTTTATTCTAGCCGAAATAAAAAAAATAAGACTTTCTCCAGAAGAACAAATATTATCAGACATACTGTGAACATTTCCTTGCTCTGTTAAACATCATTTGGGAAATATTGAAAAAAGAAAAAAAAAGATAATTCTGACTTCAACTGTATATATATATATATATGCATTTTTTGCAGTGTGCATACATATAAAATATAATAAATTACAATCATATATAAACACAACAGAGAAGATTAAACGAAATAATCAGTGCTTTAAGATTTTCAGGGCAGTCTAACAATATTTAGGACCAGGAAATAAATAATCATTTAGTGAATAACACACTCATCGCTGTATTTAAAAAAAGATTAAATGAAATCAACCTGTATTTATTTAGCAGCTTACTACAGCAAACCTGATCAACAGTGCTTCACAACAATGAAACAAATGACCCAGCAAAACTTCAAAACAAACAAATATTCTATAGAGGATGCAGAAAAAAAGGCAGATGATGATAAACACTCCCTCCGTTATGGTTCAACTCTGCAGTGACTCCACAAATCTCTTCTGAACTGTGTGTCTACTATAGTGTGAACTATAATCCAGACTCTACATTCTACTAATGGTCACTCTGCCGTATCAATGCTGAAATGATACCGTATATATTGTCTAGCCGTTTCCCAGTGGTGGGTTGCAGCTGAAAGGGCATCCGCAGTTTGTGGTTCACACCCATACACACTCATTCACACACACAGTCATACACTAAGGCCAGTTTAGTTGATCAATTCCCCTATAGCTCTATTTTCTTTATTTAACAATACAGCAGTGAAAGACGACTGCACTCGCGTCAGATGGTGTGTTTTCTGGCACAGCTGGATGTTGGACTCATGAAAAATTAGCTGATTAGCTGAGGTCACGACAGCCAATAGAGGAGTCCGATACTTCCATGGGTTATCTCACTATTGATGAAGGCAGAGCAGTCAAAATAAGACAAATGAACCCATGTATGGGACAACTTCTGGACCTGTTAGTGAGGGGTGGGTGAACCCCCCTGGCCTTGGGCTTGTGCACAGTTTCCAGCTAAAGATCACATATTGAGTCATCAGACGCTCCTGCAGACAGTGAATCACAAGGAGGACGAGGAAACTGGAGATCATTCTGGTAGATCAGCTTTCTTCTCCTGTTTCTGACTGCTGTGGCATCACAAATCTTTAAAATATGGATTTATTGATGAATAAGTGGAATCCTCTATTGCATTATTCACCGTCACGCACTGATGATAAAAAGATTCATTGGATTTACTATTAATTAACAATGAATAAGGGCTGAATTTAAACAAACTAATTCAATTTAGTAACGTTCAACGTCATTAAGTTTGTTTAAGTTCAGCACATATTCACTATTTACAGCCACTTACCTTAGAAAATGTAGTAAATGCAATGAATCTTTTATTTTTTCAGTGCAGGTGAATGCAAACTATTATTATATATCAGGAGTCCATCATCTGCGCAAGAAAACAAGCACTCTGAGACGCGGTCGATCAATATAGGAAGTCGGCTTGCATCTTTAATGTAGTTAAATAGAGAGAAACATGTTATGACTAACTTTTAGTGTACTCTAGAAGCACAAAAGGAGCAATAAAAAAGCAGCACATCTTATACTGGAATATAATCAGGCTACACTGGTGTTAACTATACATCATTTCATATTTTTCAAGAAAGGCTTGTACTATCATGAAGCACCTCATCATTATTATTAGTATGCTTTATTTTCTTCTTACTTTAATTCTGACGTCTGATGACATGTGCTGGCCAGTTTATTATTCTCTCATTAAATGACAACAGGCATTCATTTTAATCAAGTTCTAGCAGATTTATCAGACATATGTGTTTTTATTCTGATCGATGCTCTGAACTAATGTGCAGTGTTGTACACAAGCATCATCTCACAGTTCTTTCAGCAGCATCTGACATTTAAAACTTTAATCTCATAACATTATTCCTAAAAGTGAAATATAAAACTTATATATTAAATACATATTAGTAAATAAATAATTAAGACGTGATCATGTACTGAAAGGCAACACAGAAAACACACAGTACTTCTCATTTCTACATATCTAAAGATTCCTAAATCAGTCAGCATTTTCTAGACTAGCAAAAAATATAGTTTTCTTTTCAGAAATAAAGAGTCATAATGAAGTGAGTTTTACATTAAAACAAGCAAAATAATCTGTCCCAGCAGGCACACAACGCCATAAGATGTTAATATTAGGTCAGATTCAGACGTCAGGTGACAAAAATTCAATGTCTAGCCAGCGTCTAAGGACAATGTTATTTTGACGTCTAATAACGACATCAAGTAATGCTAATATTTGGTTGATTTTAGGTTGGAAAGTGACCAAAATCTAAAGTTAAATCCTGGCGTTTATTCGTCAGCTATGACAACTTAAATCCAACATCTCATAGATGTCATATTGGTAACGTCCACACAACATCAACGTTGAACATTTGACATCGACGTTGGCCTGACGTTGGGTTCTGACGTTTACCCAATATTTATTTCCAAACAAAATGCAATGTTCCCCTGATGTTGAGGTATAATATCAATCTGACGACATGCTGGCATCCTGTGCCTGCTGTGGGGGGTGAGTAAAATAATGCTAAAGTGAAAGCTAGATTATTCGGCTTCCCCCATTGTCAGATTATTCGGCTTGTTTTCAAAACTCACTTCATTATTTCTGAAAACAAGACTTGTCTAAAACAATTCTTCTCAATTTAAGAATTTTTAGATATTTGGACTAGAAACAAGAGAGAAAATCTGAAAATCTGACCAGGACTCTCCTGTGAAACTGATTATTAATCTTAGAGAGTCTTTTCTGGGTAAATACAGCTATAAAATCATCAAAAAGCATAGATCACACAAGCACAAAATAGAAGATAAAATGCAGAAACCTCATAATTAAACACAAAACAAGATGAAAAACTGCAAATATAATCTAATGAACCACATTTATCCTTTATATAAGCACTTTTAGATATTTGGACTACAAAAAAGACAAAAGAAACTCATTTTTTGTGTGTGATTGTTTTAAGTGTAGGTCTTGTCGATCATTCCGACAGGAAGGTCTGTTCTTATTAAACTAATTATAGAAATTAAAATATTGGAGCATCTAAAAGCCTACATTACAGTACCATTACCCATGCTAATCCAGCACAGATTAGAAGATAAAATGCATTATTTAAACCTTATAATAAAACACAAAATAAAGTGAATCAAAATGATATAACAGCTTTTGCTTTATGGTTTAAGAATAATTTTTGTTTTGGACTAGAAGACACACACAAAAAAGCCTTTTTTAATTCAGTGTAACTGTTCTAAATGTGTTAATGTGTCCTGTAAAGTCTGCAACCTGCTCATTCTGACCTGAACACTCATGTGAAAGAGATTATTAATCTCAGAGAGTCTTTTCTGGGTAAATACAGCTATAGAAATCATCAAAAAGCATACATCACACAAGCACAAAATAGAAGATAAAATGCATTATTTAACACAAAATAAGGTGGATGTATTTTAGGATGATCCACCCTTTGATTCTCCAGGCCTGTGATGATGATGATGATGATGAGGGCCTGCTGTGTTCAGCTTAAGGCCTCGGCAGCATCTCTATCTGCTGACGTCATACTGACACAAACACAGCCCGCAGCATCCCTTAACAATTTACCCCTCACAAACGCGAATAAACAGAAATATAGGGTGAAATGGTGTGCTTTACCCCGATGATGACCGTGTCGTCCCCTTGGAAGGTGGGCAGGAATTTGTCCCCGCGCAGGATCTCGGCCTGGTTCAGCGGCCGAAAGCGGCAGAGCACTTTAATGTTACACTCCGCGGCGGCGTCCGTCATGATGATGCAGAACACAATATATATCTATAGCTTTATCTGAAAACAGAAGCGCTGTTTATAGCAGAGCAGAGGACGGCAGCGGTCAGGTGTGGAGTCGAGCGAGCAAATGGCGTCTGCTCGGAGAAACGGGCGAAGAAGATGCTGGAGGGAAAACCGCGTCGAGTAGAAGATGCTGTTTTTAATGCAGCTTTAATTGCGTTGTCCTGTGCTAAATGTGTGTTGTGAAGGAGAAGGATGCTGATGCTGATGCTGCTGCTGCTGTTGTCAGGAGGGATGCGGAGCAGGGCGTGGCCGCTGGACACTGCTGGGCGGGGCTTCAGCGCAGCAAACGGATGTTTGCGCCTTCCTCGCTGTCTGATTCCACCTAAACACATTCGCCCGACTCTTCACGCTGCTGTTATTCAGATATAAGTCGTGCATCTTTATAATATCAGCTCTAGTGAGGCAAACTCGCTGTCACGTGGTGTGTGTGACTTTTCTCAGCGCTGCTCGGGATGCGCTCATCGCTGCCGCCTGCTGGATACAGCGCTGTTCTTCATTCTGTAGACGCTCACTGACAGAGCAGATTCATGTTTACATCGCAATATGCACAACTGGACACGAATAAACATCATTTAAACAATTGTGCAGCTTACAGATGATCGAGTGTGTTTATGAGCTGCGTGCAGTAATTATGTCTATGTGTGTGTTCAGGTTTATATAGAACTAAACCATAGAGAATCCTGCATTTTCAGATTGTTTTCTGCGGTTGTTGAGTATTGTAGGGTTAAAGAGAACAGGATATACATTGGAAACACGTGTATATCTAAAAATAAAGGCAGGGTTGTTGTAACCCAATGTTGGGTCAAATATTTAATTTAATAAATATTTAATTTTATCAATTGAATTTAGGTTATTTTTTTAACCCAAGTGTTACAGCCCAGTATTTGTTTTAGAGTATTTGGGGAAACCTCAGAAAACATGGAACCTAAAGTGTGTGTGTGTGTGTGTGTGTTTAACTTATTCTGAGCTCTACATTGTACCTTGGCTTGTAAGTTTGGTTGGGGCTCACAGTAATACTCTCACAGTTTATAAATCATACTAAATAACACATCTGGAAAAGTGTAAAGATCCACACTGATTTCTGTATCTGAGAAAAATCAGTAAGCTACAAAGTATGCTCTCCATCTCAGATGCAGAAGAGCTAGTTCATGCTTTTATGACCACTAGATTAGATTACTGTAATGCTCTGTTCACTGGCTGCCCAGCATCCTCTATTAACAAGCTTCAGCTAGTACAAAATGCAGCTGCCAGAGTTCTTACCAGGTCTAGAAAATATGATCGCCCCAATCTTATCCTCTTTACACCGGTTGCTGTTCAGTTCCATATTGATGATCAAATATTACTTCTTACCTATAAAGTTCTAAATAATCAAGCTCTTGTTTATTTAACCAACCTTCCGTCTTGCCACACTCCAACCCGTTCTTGAAGATCTCTAAACTCAGGGCTTCTACTAGTACCCAGAATAGCAAAGTCCACTAAAGGAGGTCAAGCCTACTCATTTATGGCTCCTAAACTCTGGAATAGCCTTCCTGATTTAAGGCTCAAACACACTTCCCCAGTTTAAATATAAAGACATACACACAATCCATCCTATAACTGTACGGTCCAGTACATCTCATTAAATACTACCTATTCTTCTGGCATAAATATCTCATGCTTACATATACTACAAACAGCAGCTCCGTTATTTCTTTTTAATTTGCTGTCATTCTACATCCAGAGATTGTGTGGGTCCAGGACCTGTGAGGAGATGATGCCAGCTTTAAAACCGCGAATGCCTATCAAATTTAACAGGCTTCATTACGCCATTATTGTTTCAAAAATTCAGTGTTTCTCCACTAGGGGATGATCAGTGTAATCAAATAAAAGCATGCTGGTTAACTCAGATCGCCCCCCAGTGGTGAATCACTGAACAGATGTAATAGACTTACCTGATCTCAGTTTTATGAGTTTGAAGACCATTCAGAGAGACATTTGTAAAATGAACAGGAATAATAGTAGTAAATGGTCTTTTTTTATCCTCTTTAGCAGAAAATTAATAAAACAGAACATATTATGCAGACATGTTTGGACTCGTTAGATGTATTTTCTTTCAATTTAATATATGCAAATTTTCCCATGCTGTTTGCACGTTTCGCCTGATTTTTTGCATCGTTCACATTTACAGTTTTGAGCAGAATCAAAATTTGTTCATAGCATATGGTGTTTCGAACTCTCTGAAACAGTCAATCATTTGACAAACTATTTGATCAGTGGTTTGATGCTCTGAAAAGCTTTCCTTCAGCCATCACTACTTTACTGGAGAATATAACTGAAAAACACATACGTGAAAATAAGTATGATTAGCATTGCTAAACATTTAATAAAAGGCTACATACATTTTCCCTTTCAATGCATCTAAATATTGCATTTAAAAATCAAACTAGATAGCGAATGAGGCTCGATTACACCGGCAAACACTTAATGGGCAATTTAATGGGTCAACCTATAAACAAACGCAGGAGATTTTAACAGTCTTGCTCGCTCTGCTTTAAACTGCATTCATTTTAGCTAAAGGAGCAAATAAACTACAAAGTGGCAACAGTACAGCTTCTGTAATGTTTGATATAGAAAATATTTACATAGAACACCATGTACCTATACATCCGTGCTGGATAACAGCATCCTCTCTTCATATACAGTTTTAGAATAGCAGTTTGTTTTTTAGAGTCATGACCTTGGGGCTCGACTTCAGATCGTCCAGCTCCAGGAAGATCTTTTGGAAAGCCTCGAAAGTGCTTTTGAGTCCTTTGGGGTAGCTGAGGTTGAGTGCGTATATGAGCCCCATCAGCAGCGCACAGGCTCTGGGCACGTCCAGATCCCTCTGCACTTCTCTTCCCTCGATCACTATTCTGGCCCGGGCTGGATCAGACACCATGGGTCCTCTGGTGATCAGAATCTTCATCGCTTCATTGGGGATATCGCCACCCTCCTGAGTAGATCACAACGTCAGATTAAAGTTATATTAAAATCCAGCAAACATATGTTAAAGGAGTAGAGTGTGTGATCACCATGTGCTCTTTAAAGAGGTCATCCTCGTTTTCTCTGAGACAC
This sequence comes from Danio tinwini, assembly GCA_903798205.1. Taxonomy (NCBI): domain Eukaryota; kingdom Metazoa; phylum Chordata; class Actinopteri; order Cypriniformes; family Danionidae; genus Danio; species Danio tinwini. Next base: position 317,625 of record CAIGQZ010032406.1, read on the forward strand.
ACCACTAATGAACGGAGAGCAGCTTCTCGTCTTCTTTCCACTGAGAAATCCTGTAAAGAAAGCAACATTCGTGATGCAGTCTGGGTAATTATTTTAAAGCAAATTAAACAGCAAAAAGCTGACAGCAACACAGTTTAATCTTCTTTATTCTTAATGATTAAAACTATACCAGGGTATATGCAGGAACCCTAAAGATAATCTCAAAACCTTTTTAAGACTTTTTAAAGACCTTGTCAGAATATTTTAAGACCTCGTCGCTACTTCAAGTTCCAATCAGTGTCAAACCTTTAACCTAATAAACAGTTGAAGAGTTTAGATGCAAAAACCTCTAAATGCTGATTGATATTTTCTTCTAAAATTAGCTTTTTTCCTCTGATTATAGTGATGAATAAGTTATTTTCATTGCCTTTAAAGTGAGATACTTAAACATAGGAGGCTGAGAAAAATGCTAATTTTAGGAGAACATTTCTGATGGCATTTAGAGGATTTTGCATCTGAACTCTTCAGCTGTAGTTAAATAAATATATGGAGCACAACTGTGCAACAGAACTCAGATAAGCTGGGAAAAACAAAGTTTAAAAGAATAAAATCATGTGGTTGTTTTTTAGCAACAGGCTTCAGCCACTGTTTAAACTCGTCTTTCTCCAATCAGGAGTACGCAAACTTAAATATTCCCATTTTACCGCTCTATGGTTTTTCTACATGTGGAGAGCGTCACATCACCTTCCCATGTTTGTCGCAAACTACAAGACATCACCCAGATGTATGGTCAGATGCGCCCTGACCCGAACCAAACCCGTGGATCGAGCACGTTGTTGTTAATATTAGAAGGAAAATAAATATATTTATGCTTTTTTGGAGTCAAACACTTTGGACAACACTTGAACACAATTTATGACCTTGTAAAAAAGACTTCTTAATACCTGATTTTTTAATACACTGATTTATCAACTTTATCAGACCCCGCAGACACCCTGTGTATGAACACATTTCAAAATGTAAATAAAATAAAAATAACTGCAAAACAAAAATGGGATGTAAATATTTATTTATTTTAATACATTTTCCCAGCACCAATTCAGTATTTAGGATTTTCTCAGAATTTCAACATCAGGAACTTTTCCAAAATACAACCACAATCCCCACTTAACATAAAATCAATTAGTTCCTTAAGAACAGGCGTTTACACTAGCTTTAGAGCTTTTGTTTCACAGAGGAAATGAACACAAAAATCGTTGCACATTTAGAACAGAGAACTACAACTCTGTTAGCAGCCGAAAGCATGAGACAATACCACATTTGATGTAATGTGTATGTATATAGCGCATTTATTGTGTATGGCCATACACCCAAAGTGCTTCACAATCATGAGGGGGGGGTCTCTCAACACCACCACCAGTGTGCAGCATCTACTTGGATGATGCGACGGCAGCCACAGGACAACAGCACCAGTGCTTCACCACACACCAGCTATAGGTGGAGTGAAGAGACAGTGATAGAGCCAATTCAGTGTATAAGGAATGATTAGGAGGCCATGATCATAAGGGCGGAGAGGAAATTTAGCCAGGACACCGTGGTTATACCCCTACTCTTTACCAGAAGTGCCATGGGATTTTTAATGACCACAGAGAGTCAGGCCCTCAGTTAACGTCTCATCCGAAAGACGGCGCCCACTGACAGTGTAGCGTCCACTTCACTTTCACTGGGGCATTAGGACTCACGCAGACCGCAGGTTGAGCGCCCCCTGCTGGCCTCTCTAACGCCACTTCCAACAGCAACCTAGTTTTCCCATGTGGTCACCCATCCAGGTACTGACCATGCTCAGCCCTGCTTAGCTTCAGTGAGTAACCGGTCCTGGGCTGCAGGGTGATATGGCTGTGACTAACATGTAATTTGATAACATGATTTCACTCCAAACTCAACTCATAACCTCAGTGAAGTGTTTTAGAGTCAGCATGAAATTATATCGCTAATATATTCCTTCTGTGGTGTGCCATTGCTTTTATTAGGACACCGTGTAGACTCATATGATAGTTAGGTACATTCCTGTTGATGTTGTCAATCTGGCAACCTGCGCTTGGTGTGCTTTGAAGCAGGAGTGCAATACCTAGTTCAACCACTGGGTGTCAAACTGACATACCGCACCTTTAGTTTTGATTTACCTCCCTCACTATAATGCACATGTATACGTACCTCAAGCAGCATGTTCCTAATTCGCTGGATGTTCATTTTCACAGAGCCCACTTTGGAAAGCACCATGGACATGATTTTCGGGGAGTACAGGTCCAGATATGTCATGAAAGTGACCTCCAGGTTAATAGTGGTGATCCTTCTGAACTCTTCATTAATCTGTGTGCAGAACAATACAACAGAGTAAATGCACAGGGACTTTTAATGTTCAGTAAGCAGCTCAAGCGCTTCCGGTTAACTGTCATGACATTATAAAATCACCACATTTAAGATCAGGTTTCATTAAAAATCAGTGATCTTCACTGCCTGATTGAGATGTGATATAAAGTGGGTCTCAGACCAGGTAAGAGGCAGTGCATTACATTACATTGTTCAGCACCAGTCTTTAAAATATGTATTTTAGCACAGTGTTTTTCAATGAAGTTTCAGTGCTCGCCTGCTGCTATAGTGTTTAAATTCATCTCATTTTACACTTGAACAACTAAATGAACGCTTAAGTCTGATTATATTTTAATGAACTTACGCTATCAGCGCTGTGAAAGGAACCTTATGAAATTGAAAATGTTCACCGGAAGCTTATCAGTGGCTGGAAACACTAGCTGTGCATATACAGCACATGTAGTCATCTACAAAATAAATCAAGCCTTTTTCTGACGAATGTTCACCTGATCTGCATTGAACAGCGCAGGCCATCGCTCTGTCAGCTCACTGACTGGAAGTGCTTGACTGACCACTTCCTGTCTGCGAATGGAAAAGGTCTTCTCCATTTTTTCTCTGATGATCATGTAGTTGCTGCCGTGCTTCAGCTCATGAAGAATCTCCAATCGCTCCAGCTCCAGACTCTCCTCGGTCTCTCCGGGCTGGTGCGGCGGTAAGAAGTTTACCTCCATCTTCCTGGGCTTCTTGATGTTTTTAGCGGGTGCTTTCTCAAACGCTCGCTTCCTCCTGACAGAGTTAATGTCCAGCTCTGGGCATCCCAGACCTCGCAGTTTCGACCTGTAGTTTCCCATTTTGTACTTGAGCCGCTGTCTCCATCCGTAGGACCCGTTATAAGAGCCTGGCTCTTTAAGACAGGGATATTTCTGGAGCAGAGCCTCCACGACTTCATTCAGCTGAGCGCTGGTGGGATAGGCCACGTACTGGAAGATGTTCTCAGCCAGCTTCTCCAGAATGTCAGGAAGGATGGAGGTGAAGTTGAGCTGAATGCCGTCCTTCTTGAACGCTTCACTTCCAGAAGCAAGCACGAGTTCTGTGTCGAAAGCAAATCGCGGTACTGGGAACTCAGTCGGCCAGCGCTGTGACCGCTGCGAAGGCTTGTGTTCTGGGGACGAAGTGCTCAGAGAATCCTGCAGTCCAGAGCAGGAGCCCATATCACTGGCACTGAAGGAGCTCAGAGAAGGAAAGGCCGAGCTGCCCAAGCTCTGGATGGAGGAATGTGATGCGCTTTTAAAGGAATGGTCCACTTCCCCAAAGTTGAGAGTAATGGCTGGAGGATCCACCAGGTGAATCACCTTAATGGTGTCCTTGTCCTTAATGTCACTGGTTGAGGTCAGGGAGAAATACTCCTCTCCGAAATCCATATCTTTATAATGTAGAGTGAAGTTCCCGTCGAGGCCGAACGTCTTCATTATGATGTCCTCCAGCTCACTTACAGTTTCAGGGATGCCATGAGGAAGGCACAGTTTGCGGATGTCGTGATCATGAAGGATGATGCGCAGTTTAGCAGGAGCACACATTGAAGCTTCTGGAAGAGAAACATCAGCTCTGTTACAGCACAATACAGCCCGTCACATACACTAAACCAGTGTTTCCCAACCCTGTTCCTGGAGGCACACCAACAGTACATATTTTAGATGTCTCCCTCATCAGACCTGTTAACTTCAGGTTTTGAAGTCTTTTCTGATGTTCTGATGAGTTGATTCAGGTGTGTTTGATTAGGGACAGGTTGAAAATGTGTACTGTTGGTGTGCCTTCAGGAACAGGGTTGGGAAACACTGCCCTAAACACTCAAGATTACCATAAACAATAATGGCCAAGATGGCCCGTCACATACACTAAACACAGGATTAATCACAATCTCAAGACAGCAAATTGGAGTATGTGGCAGATCCGGATTGGATACCAGCATTGTTCATCAATTGGTTCATTGTATATGAATAACAGATACTAACTGGTCTTCTAGTTGATGATTTGGTGTCAGAAGTGTCTCATATGAAAGGTAAAGGCCTCTAGATTCTGCTTATTTGAGCACAATAAAATATGATCATGTCTTGATGTTGAATGATTTCATTAGGACAGTAAGGTCTGACTCTGCTTAGACTAAAGTCTCATCACTGAACCTTCAATAATGTCCAGTATAGAATATAAAGTCATGCTGCAGTGGAAACAGAATGAATATTGTGTCTGACTCCATCATGAGCTTGGAGGACTGCATCCATACATCTCTGAATGACTCAAATCACGCATTAATAAAGTCATCTGGAATGGAGAAGAAAGCGTTCTTGCAGGACTCCCAGAGTTCATCAAGAGTCTTTGTGTTCATCTTTAACACCTCCTCCTTCATCATGCTCAATAATGTTCATGTCTGGTGACTGGGCTGGCCAATCCTGGAGCAGCTTGACCTTCTCTGCTTTCAGGATCTTTGATGTGGAGGCTGAAGTATGAGAAGGAGCGCTATCCTGCTGGAGAATTGTCCCTCTCCTGTGGTTTGTAATGTAATGGGCAGCACAAATGTCTTGATACCTCAGGCTGTTGATGTTGATCACTCTGCAGATCTCTCGCACACCCCCATACTGAATGAACCCCAAACCATGATTTCTCCTTCACCAAACTTGACTGATTTCTGTGAGAATCTTGGCTCCATGCTGGTTCCAGTAGGTCTTTTGCAGTATTGGTGATGATTGAGATGAAGATCAACAGATGATTTATGGAGAAATCCACCTTCTGACACTTTTACACACGATCAACTAGAAGACCAGATATTACCTGCTGCTCTTACAACTGAGATCCAGCACAAGACTTTAGTCAGGGAGTATAAATACATGTATGTACTGCTAGTGACACCAGGACAGTGTGGCTACTCGGGTGTCCTCATGTCAAGACCTGCCATCTCTTTGACTATTTATCCTTATGGTTTAGTTTTGTATTATTTATATCATGTAGTTAACATTTTGTTGCAATTGTATCTTAAGTTTATAGTTTAACTTAAAGTTAAGTTTATCTTCGTCATTATCCCTAGACACCTCCTTGTTGTTATATTAGTTTAGTTTATAATAAATCATCTGAATTAACACTCTTTTGTTGTTTAAACTCTCGTTTATGTTGCGATAACAATAATGGCAGGCAAATACAGTGAACACATGAGTATGAGGCAAGTCAACCCCATCATTTTATCCCCAAGTGCCTTTTATCAATACTGAAACCTGTAAAACTGTCCCTCTTAATACTGCGAATGTTTTCTTCTGCATCGATTAGATATTTGTACACTGGAAAGAAAATCTTGCTGCCTGAATGTTTAGTTGTTGTTGGCCTTATCTTCAACACTTGACATGGTACACTCAGGTGTAGATTTAGAACCAGCTAAAATTAGCATGGTTTAACTGTAAGATGACAAATTAACATACTAAGCTTTTCTCCAACTGTAAAAGTTTACCATGCAGCACAATCTAGCAGTATTTTTGAGAGTAATAATATGATTAACAAGGATAAATTGACCAACCTGTCTGCTGCTCAGCATCTTCATTCTTCACTAAGAAAACCTCCTCAATGATCACATCTTTATTCTCCTCTTTAACAAACGCCATCTCGCCACGTCTCTCTTGCTTCCCCAGGAGCTTCTCTGTGTGTTTGGACAATAAATCATGTTTAAGATGAGAATAATCATTAATAATTACAAATGAGCCTCTAACGCTGCTTTCAGCTGCTCTCATAAACATCAACTTCATACATAAACAACAACTGACAGCAATAACCTCAAAATAAAGCATAAACATTTCAGTACAAATGTAAAAGTTTATACATTTAAAATATGAATCATTCATAAATTACAATTATTTTAAGACAATTAACCATCAGTCAAATTTCATTAGGACAGCCCTACTATAATACTACTTCATGCATGTAAAAAACATTTATATTTGTGTCGTTTCAGTTTGGATTGAATATATTTGTTATAGCTTGACCTCCACATAAATGTTACTATAATATTTTTTTTTAAAACAATAATTAATAATAATAATAATAATTCCTTACATTTATATATATATATATATATATATATATAGCAACAACTACAACAACTGCATCTATTATTGTTTAGTGTGTGTTAATTATTCGATGAGTAAATGCACATTCATAAACAGATTTTGTTTCATAACCAGACAATGCTCATCCTCATATAAATGCATTTATAAATGCATAAGATCATAAACTACTCAACAATAACCTGATCATTTTTGACCCGATACGTCAATTTCATCAAGATATAAACATCTTAACTCTGTCATTTATTAAAGTGTTATATGTGAAAAGGAAAGTGTCCTTAATGCAGATTTAAGCATAAAGTGTTTCCTAATGAAAAATACACATAGCAAGTTCAGCTTTTTCTTGGCTCAAGAAATAAATACCATATAATAAAAGAGGATTACAGTCAATAAACTTCAAATATGAGAACAGAATGAGTGTACAAGTTCAAGGCTGACATTCTGAAACATGTTTTAATATCTAATTTAAAAGCAAAAGCTCTCCTGAGTGAACTGTGTGGACATCAGCGCTGTATAACCTGAATATACCACAGGACTGTCAGTGCACTTGACTTTACAGGCATTATTTATGGCCGAAAACTGATTTGTTTCGGTTATCAGTGGCTTGTTGTGCATGCAAATGTGCTCAATAAACACTATTATTGCGTTCATGATGGCAAACACTGATGAGTGAAAGAAAATGACTGACAAAAACAGTAAAAACTGGACTTGACGACAGAACAAAAGCAGACGTGATGATGATGATGATGATGATGCAGACATTACTCATGCAGTTTAGCCCTGTAATTAATCGAGCGTGATGAGCTGAACACACCCGCAGCTGGCTGTTTATCGGTGTTTTTCTGTGCACCTCCAGAATAATGAATAAGTGAATGTAGCGCAGTTAGTCTGGTCTTCTTGAACGGATCTCGTGTCTTTATTATCAATAACCACCAGCACCTTTTCTGTTCTTCATCAGCGGATGCGCTTTAATCATAACACTGGCGCTCATTAACGCCTGATGAGATGTTCATGCGGTGTGTTCGATCATAATGAATGCTTTTATAAAGACTTTAACAGGTATACAATAGACTTGTCGAATTAAACACTTTAAACGCTTGAAAACACAAACCTTTCTCCAGCCGAACCACAAACACGGGAGCGCGGCTCGCGCCTGTGACGTCATACCGCACGAGCAAAATAAAAGTCCTGTTCACGTGTTAAATTAAAGGCTTGTAGGTTTTTATTGTTATTACTTATTTAGGATTTAAGATATGCAAGAACCAAAAAGAAAATAACACAAAATTATACCCCATTAATTAATAAAGTGCAAAAAATTCAACATTTGGCTAATGAGAGACCTCTGAATGGGAGAGTTTTGTTATCAAAATCTGAAGGTTTATCTAGATTAGTTCCCATTGCAATGGCTAAAGACATTGCAAAACGTATCATTGACGAAATCAATAAATGTATATACAGTTTTATTTGGAAAAATAAACTTTATTATTTGAATAACAACAATAAACGTACTTGAATCTGAAATATCTAACCTTGTTTTTAAAATCAAGTGCATACAAAATTATATTCGCTCAAAAAATAAACTGGCATCACATCCCGAATATGATTCTTTGAAAAAGCAGGTGGCATTGAATTTCTTCCTAATTGCAGTTTTAATAGTAGTAAGCTTCCCATTAAACGTTCTAATTTTCACAAGCAGACATTGTTATTATGGATGATTATATACAAACACAATTTCCCCCTCACAAATGCTTAGTTTGGAATAATAGATATATTACACACCAAAATAAACCTCTTTTTTTTATTAATTGGTTTAGAATTAATATTTTGCTGGTTTCACAACTTTTAAATAGTAATGGTCATGTGCTTACCTATTTAGAGTTTCTAGAAAAAATTCCCTTTATACACCTGTCAAAGAGTATATGATGGTAAATAGTGGTATTTCCTCAGAGCTATTAGAAAATGCTATAGTTTAAAATACACATTTAGATTTTAGTCTTAAATTGGAAGGTATAAATATAAAAGAAAAAAATGCAATAATAATTATCTTAGAATGATTTTCCGGATTGTTCCTTCAGCCATTGGTTTATGGAGATCACAATTTCAAGATGTCAACTGGAACGAGACTTTTAATATTTCCAGTATTTATCCTGTAAAACAGGTAATTGCTCAATTTTCTGAAGGTGTTGATTTAAAATGTGCTTTCTGTAATGATAAAGGAGAGAGTGTTGTTCATTTGTTTTATGACTGTATTTATACACCATTGTTTTGGTGGGATCTTTTCTTTTCTGTTAAGCAGATCATGAATATTGCACTGGAACTCAAAGACAAAAATGTTTATTTTTATAAGAATACAGTTGACCTCAAAATGTGATATATTGTTATAATTTGCTCATTATATATGAATGTTTTTATCCATAAGTGTAAATGGCTAGTGAAAAACCTAATTTGACTCACTATAAAATAGAAATAGGTCATTACCTGTGTATGATAAAAGAAACAAAAAATACCAAAGAAAAAAGGACTGTTAATTATTTTAAAGTCTTCAATTTTGTCTTTGAGTGATTGTAATTTTTTCTTTTCTTTGTATATTGTATTTATTTTGATGTCAATATAATGTTGTTATTGCCCTTGAATGTTCTGTGTTCTAAAAAAGTTTTTTATTGCTGAATAAATATTCCTTATCCAGGAACATATCGTACACAACAGTACATAACATATAAAATACAATATCAATCAATACATGACTTTGACAAAAAGTACAGCACAATATGAAATGAAAGGCATGTAGTATTACTTATGATATATTATTTACAATAAAGGAGTTGGATCGGTAACATGTTTTAATCCATTAAAACTAATTTGATCATTTGTAAATGATTTTATTTATTTTTGTTGATTCTGTATATTTGCTGTATACAGTTGAAGACAGAATTATTTGAATTTTATTATATTTTTTTAATATTTTCAAAATGATGTTTAACAGAGCAGGGAAATGTTCACAGTATTTCTGATAATATTTTTTCTTCTGGAGAAAATCTTATTTGTTTTATTTTGATCACAACAAAAGCAGTTTTTAATTTTTTAAAAGCCATTTTAAGGTCAATATTATTAGCCCCTTTAAGCTATATATATTTTTTCAATAGTCTACAGAACAAACCATCATTATACAATAACCACCTATGTTCCCTTACCTGCCTAGTTACCCTAATTAACCTAGTTAAGCCTTTAAATGTCACTTTAAGCTGAATAGAAATGTCTTAAAAAATATGTAGTAAAATATTATTTACTGTCATCATGACAAGAGAAAAGAAATCAGTTATTAGAGATTAGAAATGTGTTGAAGAAATCTCTCTGTTAGACAGAAATGTAAAAAATAAAAATAAACAGGGGGGGCTACTAATTCTTCAAAAGACTTCAACTGTATATATAGGCTATATATTATCATTCATTCAATTTCCTTCAGCTTTGTCCCTTTAATCAGGGGTTGCCACAGCGGAATGACCCGCCAACTATTCCAGCATATGTTTTACGCAGCGGATGCCCTTCCAGCTGCAACCCAGAACTGGGAAACATCCATACCCACACACACACACACACACACACACACACACACACACACACACACACACACACACACAC
>CAIGQZ010032406.1:327725-339748 GCA_903798205.1 Danio tinwini
CACACACACACACACACACACACACACACACACACACACACACACACTCACACACACTCATACACTACAGTCAATTTTAGCATACACAATTCACCTGTACCACATGTCTTAGGACTTGTGAAACTGGAGCACCTGGAGGAATCCCACACCAACACGGGGAGAACATGCAAACTCCACACAGAATCTCAGGAGGGCATTTATATAATTTTGAATTGTTTTTTTTTACTTGGCTAGAAAGTGTTTATTGATTGATTGATTTTTAATATATTTTACTGTTAGCCTTTAGAAAGTCAAAATGTTTAGTAAAAAGTGCTGTATCGCTGCTGTGATTCTGTGAAGGTCTGCATGTGTGCCTGTCTGTCAGAGGGCCAGATATATAGAGAGAGTCGTATTACTCTCCGTCATCTAACACCTGCTGAAAACACTCACAGAGACACACACACACACACACACACACACACACACACACACACACACACACTCACAGACACACACACACACACACACACACACTCACAGACTCACAGACTCACAGACTCATGTAAAAGTGTTCGTTCCTCAGTTCACAGCAGTCTGGATATTAAGATTCACTTCTGTGCTAAAGCAAAGATATAAACCTATCTGTATTAGGATCACACCTCGCTGACTGAAATCTGGGATTAAAGCACAAAAAAGCCTCGTCTACAGGTGTGTACGCTTGATCTTGTTTGTTCTGGCAGCATGATTCAGGGGTTGTGTGTGCATTTAAATGTGATTATTGAAAACGTTTCTATGTTTAGTCTAGAAAACATTTCTAATTTCCTCCTGGTACTCAGTTTAGTGAGAGATCCTGATTTTGTTGGCCTCAAAAAAAGTGTTTCCAACAGAGAAGTAGAAAGTGTGTGGATTTGAAGAATTTCATATTTCCTCATGCTCTCATATGTAAACATTAGTAGAAATGATTTGCTTTAGTGTTCATTTATTACAAAATAAACAGGTTTTTGTAAGTAGACACTGTGTGACATGATCATTACACTGCATTCATCACCATGCACTTACTGTAGTTTCAAGAAAATAGCCAGTTGACATGCTCAGATTCCCAATTCGGCACTGTAAGGTCAACATGAGAAACACCTAAACATAGCAGCTAAAATACGTGGTGTTTACAAGTCAGAATCTCATAATTCTGCTATATGATCTATGATTTATCAAGAGAGATATGAATTTGATCACTCAGGAGGTGTTCAGAAAGGCATTAGAGATGAAGCTGGACAGCTCTCTTAATCTATCTGTTTTTTATATGCACATATGCCGATCCACATTTCTCAAAGGATGCTCCACTGACCTGTGGAGTTCCCCAGGGCTCTATTTTGGCCCTGTTGTTATTTTCCATTTACATGCTCCCTCTTGGATCTATTTTTAGAATGTCATTGTTATAGGAATGACACTCAGGTTTACTCACCAATCATGAAGTGTAAATGCAAACACTTCTCAGAAATGAGAAATCCTCTCAGAATAAGGAGCTGCTGTACACAGGCCAGATTTTTCTTGAAGTGTCTCCTGTAGGTGCTGATATCTGCTGACGGACTGCGTCTGAAAAGGCTGGACTGATGGCTCAATATGACCAGTGAGTGTTTTGACAGATTATACCGTCTTTCAGGAACATTATATAAGATTACAGCTATCTAAATGCTGAATGTGTTCCAGACTGGAGGATAAAGACTCGCTGGACATCCACGATAACCCTCCAGCACCAGAGAATGTGGTGAAAGAGGACGACAACACTGTACGTATGTTCACCTTCTCTAATTAAACCGTACTTTAACTCATTAAAGTCTTAAGAAATCCATGAATAAATATGGGATGTGTGCTCACTCATTCACAATCTGTATAAACCCGCCTAGGCCACTTTATTAGGTACACCTGTCCATCTGCTTGTTAACGCACGTTTCTAATCAGCCAATCACATGGCAGCAGCTCACTGCATTCAGGCATGTAGACATGGTCAAGACGATCTGCTGCAGGTCAAAGCGAGCATCAGAATGGGGAAGAAAGGGGATTTAAGAGACTTTGAACGTGGCATGGTTGTTGGTGCCAGACGGGCTGCTCTGAGTATTTCAGAAACTGCTGATCTACTGGGATTTTCAAGCACAACCATCTCTAGGGTTTACAGAGAATGGTCCGACAAAGAGGAAATATCCAGTGAGTGGCAGTTCTGTGGGCGCAAATGCCTTGTTGATGCCAGAGGTCAGAGGAGAATGGCCAGACTCAAATCAGTAACTCAAATAAGCACTCGTTACAACCGAGGTCTGCAGAAGAGCATCTCTGAACACACAACACCTCCAACCTTGAGGCGGATGGGCTACAGCAGCAGAAGACCACACCGGGTGCCACTCCTGTCAGCTAAGAACAGGAAACTGAGGCTACAATTCACACAGGCTCACCAAAACTGGACAATAGAAGATTGGAGAAACGTTGCCTGGTCTGATGAGTCTCCATTTCTGCTGACACATTCGGATGGTCGGATCAGAATTTGGCCTCAACAACATGAAAGCATGGATCTATCCTGCCTTGTATCAGCGGTGTCAACGCCACAGCCTACCTGAGTATTGTTGCTGACCATGTCCATCCCTTTATGACCACAGTGTCTCCATCTTCTGATGGCTACTTCCAGCAGGATAACGCACCATGTCATAAAGCACCAATCATCTAAGACTAGTTTCTTAAAAATGACGATGAGTTCACTGTTCTCAAATGGCCTCCACAGTCACCAGAGCTCAATCCAATAGAGCACCTTTGGGATGTGGTGGAACGGGAGATTGGCATCATGGATGTGCAGCCGACAAATCTGCAGCAACTGTGTGATGCTATCATGACAATATGGAGCAAAATCTCTGAGGAATATTTCCAGTAGCTTGTTGAATCTCTGACATGAAGGATTAAGACAGTTCTGAAGGCGAAAGTGGTCCAACCTGGAACTAGTGAGGTGTACCTAATAAAGTGGCCGGTGAGTATATATGAACAGTGAACGATTCAAAAGGTGTCATTTTTTCAGCCTTGCCATGACAGCACAGTAATGTTATTGCAAGCAGCAGGAACAAGTATACTACATAGAAAGGTCCTGTCAGTGTGTTAATTGAGCAAACTTGCTGTTCCGGTGAGCATGTGTTGTAAAGAAATAGATATATACTGTACACATGTACATGAGGGGAATATCCAGAGAGCAGAATATTGAGCTATTTTGACAATGGTGCACTCTGCTGCTCTTATGCTTTGGTCAGCCCACTGATATGAATTATGATATGAATGTGATTATGTCTCATAGTGCATGGCTTACTGTCTCCGGTCTCCAAAAACCACAAAATGCAATTTTCAGATGATAATTTAATGCATAAATTCAGTGCTTCATAAATAAGACCTGCAGTGTGTATGGTGAACACACAGCTGACTCTCTGTCATGCTCTCAGGTGTATTTTCTCATCCTCTGGTGTATTTCCTCATGCCCTCAGGTGTATTTTCTCATCTTCAGGTGTATTTTGTGTACGATGAAGAGGTGGAGGAAGAAGAGGCTCCTCCGCCACCGACCCCGGAGCCCATAGTCCAGGTCAACGACAAACCACACAAATTCAAGGACCACTACTGCAAGAAGCCCAAGTTCTGTGATGTCTGCGCACGGATGATTGTTCGTAAGTTCACATTGCACACTATCAGTGAAAGAAAACAATACAATGCAATGCAATCAACCCACGCCCCAGAAACAACGAGCTGCTTTAGCTGTGTGTGTGTGTGTGTGTGTGTGTGTGTGTGTGTGTGTGTGTGTTATCTAGCTGATGTCTATTGGGCTTCCACTGTTAGGAAAAATGAAGTAGGTGTTGATCTGTGTTAGTGATGGCAGTTTTATGCTAATTCAGGATTTCATTTGCACAGATTGTTTTGCTTTACACAATAGAATGCCTACAGTATACAAGTCAAATATTAATATACTGTATTAAACAACACAACAACAAAGCAAACACATTTTAATGATAAAATAAACACACACATATGTTAAATTGATGTTTAAATAATAGTATGGATGGACTAAATAATATAGAAATAGAGGATATGTACATCTGTATGTATGTAAAAACTGTATGTAATGCGAAAATGTGCTGGTGCATTGTATGCAGATTATAAATATTTTAAGTGACTTTATACGCAGAACCAGAGTAATTCATTCTAACAGCAGCAAGTTACAATAACTGCGCAATTAATCTCTAAAATGCACAAATAATGTCTTAACCCTTTGTTGGCACATTGCATTATTAAGGTAAAATGTATTTGTCAAAGTTAATTATCAGACATAATAATAAGTTCTAGACATGCAGAAGAAACTTTTCGATGGTATAAAACATGAGCTGTGGTGTCCCTGTTACAAAATAGAGCTTTTCTCTACTTTCAGTCAATAATAAGTTTGCGCTGCGCTGTAAAAACTGCAAGACCAACATCCACCACTCCTGCCAGTCGTACGTGCAGTTCCAGAGATGCTTCGGCAAAATAGTGAGATGAACAGAAAGCACTATTTAATATGCATGATAAAACCAGACGTTTAGCTTGATAGTTTGATAAATCTCTCTCTCTCCATCAGCCTCCTGGATTCAGACGGGCGTACAGCTCTCCTCTCTACGATCAGGAGATCAATAACCCTGGTGAGTCACATATGTTAATAATCAAAGGTCATTACTGACCTGGGCGCCAATTACACTTCGACAAACTGTTTTAGTGATGTTCCTTTGTGTAATACAGGGTTTTAAAGGATATTTAGTGTATTCTGACCTATAGTACAGTAACCTCTCATTGGATATTTCAAAGGTGGATTAAATTATACAAACTATGCATCTAAATGAACTTTCCTTTTAGGCTACCTAGATACAAACAGCTATTTCACTGGAGAAGTGTCTTTTGAACACTTGTGATGTGATCTGCAGTTTCAGACTGCTGAATTAATTTCTTCTCACATAGCTAGACTGATTGGCAAGGTTTTGCATTCACAATGGCATGAACCATTATACAGGTGGTCAAATGTATATTTGTGACAGGATGTGACACTGACAACAGGGATGCGGATCCAAATGCAGGTTTATTAGCGAGGTCAGGTAAGAAAAGGTCATTACAGGGGCAAACAGATGTATATGGGCAATTCAGAGTCGAAGTCAAAATAACAGGCAGATGGTCACAAGGCAGGCAGCAGAAAACGTAAACAAACAAGGCGAGGGTCAAAAACACGGCAAAGCAAGACAAAGGAAACACGTTGTAATGTCACTAAACAGATAACAAGACTCAGCAATGAATGAGCCGAATATATGTGTGTGTAATCATTGAGCAGCGTCAGCCGTGAGAGTGTAATCAGTCAGGATCTGGAACCAGGTTGTTGCTAGATCGGATACGGTTGCGGCCGGAAGTTAACGAGAATTATTTATATTATTTATTAAATTTCCCATTTATTGTATTGTATTAAAGTCTACCCACACCCCAAACCCTAAAGCCAACTGTCACAGCACTGTAAAAACAGTAGTTGTACCAAGTATTATTTATGCTATCTATTTAAATTACCCAATAAATAGTATTTTTTTAACGTCTACTCCCACCTCAACTGTAAACCCAACCGCCACAGTACTGTAAAATATTAATTATTGCTATACAGTGTCACAAAAAAATGCTGTTATATTAATGTGCATGTCACACTTCTGGCTGGCTGCGTATCCGATCTAGACACCCTGGAACCGGTTGTGTGTGTGTGGTGCATGACTGGGTTTTGTAGTCCATTATGAGGCAGTATCGTAGTTCGTGCACTCTCAGAAATAAAGGTACGTGAGCTGTCACATTCAAAAGGTACAAATTTGTACCTAAAAGGTTCATATTAATACCTCAAGGGTACATATTAGAACCTAAAAAGTACAAAAAAGTACTTAATATTTGTAGGTACTAATATATACTTCTTAGGTACCAATATGAACCCTTCAAGTACAAATGTGTATCTTTTGAAAAGGTACCACCCCAGTGACAGCTCACATATCTTTATTTCTGAGAGTGTATGATATACATCATTTGATATATTCTTTGTGTGCTACACACCTATATTTACTATATCTACTATCCCAGAGCTCCGCTGTCCTGCAGAGTTTAGCTGCAGCTGCTTGTAGTTTCCCAGTGATCTTGAAGACATCAGCTGCATTTAAAATCACCGCGTATACCAAGGGTGCCCAAACTCGGTCCTAGAGGACCGGTGTCCTGCATATTTTAGTTCCAACCCCAAAATAAACACACCTGAACCAGCTAATCAAGGTCTTTTTAGGTATACTAGAAACTTCCAGGCAAGTGTGTTGAAGGAAGTTGGAGCTAAACTATGCAGGACGCCGGCCCTCCAGGACCGAGTTTGGACAGCCCTGTCGTATACCCTCATTCCCTTCATTAGTTTACTAATATAGTCCATAGTCCATGGAGAGAACATGCAAACTCCACACAGAAACACACACTGACCCAGCTGAGACTCGAATCAGAGATCTTCTTGCTGTGAGGTGAACATGCTACCCACTGCCCCACCGTGACACCCCAATTTAACAATTAAAGAATATATTATTTAAAACTTACACCGATTGGATTCTTCTGTAGACGCCATCTTGTGGTCAAACGTTGAAATTCATTCGGCACATAAATGAATCTTACAGTGCATTATGGGTATTTTCTAGCCATTGAGTGCAGATTGGTTGTGCACTCCACTTTCTGAAGTCCACTTTGGTTTCAGACACCATTACAAATGGATGTTCCCTCATAGTGCACTATTCAACCCTTGTGCACTGCTCACATTTACTACCCTTTCGTTATGTATATGGCTGTTTAAAAAGGACTTCACCACTTCCCAGCATGGAAAACCAGCAGCAATCAGGAATGCCAGATTATCTGCTGTCATGGGTTTACAGGCAGTAAATGTGATTATAATAGAAGTCAAGGGGGGCAAAAACAGACCCCAACATCACCAAAGGGGAGTCAATCTGAACAGAGTGCATTGCTAAATTGCCAAAGCAATTTTCCCAAAATATGTGTCTAAATAAGAAAAAAAAATAAGACTAAAAATCATTCCTATGATTCCTCTGTGCACAGGTCAGCAGAACCGCACGGACCCGGTGTTCGACACGCTGAGAGTCGGAGTGATCATGGCCAATAAAGAGAGAAAAAAAGGCTCAGAGGACAAGAAGAATGTGAGTGACCACAGCTGAAGTCAGGATATCAGCATGTATACTTGTGTACTAGGCAGGTCTACTGGAAGATTGGGCAAACGTCATGGTCCCGATGGTCGTGGACTCGGAGAAGTATGAAGATGAACTGAGTGAAAATGCTGAGAGAGAGCAGCTCCTTCACAATCCATCTTCATAAAGACCCTGCTATACTTTGCATGAAATTTGTTTTTGCACTTAGTTTGAGGGCAGAAGGATGTTCAATAAGGGTGAGTGATAGTAAACAGTTTCCAAATCTTCTGACACCCCCACGCTGCAGTAGGAAAGGGAAAGAAGTGATCTAGTTTGGCTATAGATTTTAGGACCTGAGAAGATTTCTAGAACAGAGCTGATTATAGATGTGTGTGAGCTCTCGCTGCTACTGAGATTATGATGAATCAATGTGTTTCTTCTGAAGATGATGATGATGATGATGGAAGAGGAGGAAGCTCAACAGCCCAAAGAGGATGAAGAGGGCGCTGAGGGTAAGCATCTGCACTGTGTGGTTTTGGGCTGATTTTGACCTTTATTCTGACATGTGCGAAGTCTTTGAGTGTCTCTGAATTTCAGGTTTGTGGTGCTGTGTTCGTGTAGTGGGGACAGAGGAAGTGATTAGCCCCTCCTGATGGGCTGTGTTTATTCTCTTAATGAGTTGTGGGTGTGTTTTGAGCATAACCTGCATTAAACCAATCAGAATCTCGTCTCTCATTCCCTTTAAGAGTCAGTTGTGTCGCTCCATGGTGCATTTGCTATTTACATGGCGACTTTATAAGTGTAAAAACTGAACGCTTCACTAGCGAGAGAACAGTTAAACAGAGCATCTGCAGCGCGAGGATAAAGAACGAGCCTCCTCCATTCAGCCTCTTTACTTTCTCTTTACTTCGGTGGAGTGAGGAAACGGTGGAAACTCACTCCACTGAACACATCCATTAGCCCACATATTTAATCTCCTTTATTAAGCACAAAGATTTGTGTCTAAACTATTTCTGAATTCAGTTCTAATCTCCAGCAAAGGAATAAATGAACAATAATAATGAAGTGTGCTCAAACTACTGAGTTATCTCCAAACACACGTCCTGTTCTTATGCCCCATATGGTGATGCAGACGTCTCCAAAACCCCACAGCTGGACAAATCTACACTTGTGTTTATTAAAACAGATATAAATCTGCAGATAATAAATAATCCTGCTAATAATAATAACATTATACTGATGCAGATGGTCATGAAGAAACTGAAAAAGCCCCCCGAGGTGAAGAAGGCATGGAGGCAGTGGTGTTTATATTGATGTAGAAAATCATCATTTCTGGATCATTTTAATCCTTTAATTGTGTTCATCTGTACAGATATTTGTGTGTTGCTGATCATCCTGTGTGTATTCAGCGATGTGTAAGCGATTAAGGCGCACAACTAACTTTAGACCAGCTTTAGCTGGTTTATTTCACAGTATTAAAATAGTAAGGCTCCAACAATGCGCCTTAACACACCTCTTTTCTAGACCAGAACACCCATGAGTTTACAAAGTGGCCCCAAATGGATTTACTATTTAAACAACAAGACACAAAGCTGGAAAATTACTGTTGCGCTGGTCTGAAAATAGCAACAAATCGTGTCAAACACGTCTTGCACCTTATTGCGCCGGGTGTATGATAGGACTCTAAAACTTGGTCATGTTTGTGGACAGCTTGGATAAAACTCAATCCATTATAAAATGAGTTTTGTTTGCAGTGTGGTTATCACAAATGATGTAAAGCATAGTCAGCATGTTTTCTTTTCATTGTAGTGATGTCTTGAACTTTAACTCTCTTCAAACATTGAGCTTGGCCTGCTAATTCAGTCTTTTTACTAATGAGAAAAACCCAACACAATCTCACGGCACTTCATAACTTTTTAATTTAGTGGCTAATTCATATGAATTCATACAATCTAATTCGTACAGTTTAGTATGATTTGCTCATCACCCAATGACGGTTGGGTTTAGGGTGGTGTTGGGTGCCACGACTCCTTTTTAAAATCGTACATTTTTGTACGACTGAACTCGTATAAATTCATATAAATTAGCCACTAAACTCACAAAACGTAAAATACTTACGTGAGATCAGGCTGGAAAAACCTTATAAAGTGGGTTGGGTCGACACTGGCTTTATGTATGAATTACCTACAGAATGAAATGTTGAATGGGCATACTGTATACTTCATTGGTAGGAAAGCAAGATGGAGACAAGAAAGACAAAACCGCAACAGATGACAAGGTAAAAGACTGCTGTGCTGGTGTTGATGGTGTGTCACAAATCAAAAAATAATCCTTTTTTTTAAGATTGATGGCATGGACTGGCATGTCAGCGTTATGCAGCCTTTTCCAAGCTTCATGTTCCAGCATTGATGCAGAATCGTACTAGTATTACCTAAAAGGTTATAGTATGCATACACTGCAATTAAATACTTCTCCTACTTAGAGTTTCTGTCTTGTTTCTGGTGCAAATATCTACAAACTCTTAAATCAAGAAGCATTTTCCAGACAAGCACAACATCTCGTCTTGTTTTCAGCAATAATGAGTCAAAAACAGTGTTGGAGAGAGTACTGAAAAATCATACTCAAGTAAAAGTACTATTACTTGCCTAAAAATGTTGTGTATGAGTAAAAAGTAGAGCTTTCAAAAGTACTCAAGAGTAGTGAGTATTACGCTGTGAAGCTGATGTGTTTACATGTCATTTGTGCATGTGTGTGTAAACGTAACATTCTGTAGTGCATTTAGTGATTGCCCACAAAATCATGAGACATTAATATTAGGTTAGATTTAGATTGTGATGTCAGGTGACCAAAATTAAGTGTCAAGCCAGCAGCTAAGGACGCTGTTATTTTGATGTCCAATAATGACGTTGATATTTGGTTGATTTTAGGTTGTTAGAAAGTGGCCAGAATCCAACGTCGAGCCAACATCTTAAACCAACATCATATATGACGTCAAATACTGACATTTATTCATCAGGTACAGCAACCAAAATCCAACGTCTGATAGATGTCATAGGGGTAACACTCACACAATGTCAAGCTGTAACATCATTAGATGTTGATATTTGGTTGGTTTTAGGTTGGACGTTGGATATTGATGTTGGCCTGACGTTGAGTTCTGACGTCAACCCGACTTTTATTTCCAAACAAAATGCAAAGTCCCCATGATGTTAGGGTTCAACGTCAATCAGACGTCATGTTGACATCCTGTGCCTGCTGGGTGTTTAAGGCTATTTTGGTCATCATACAGTAAACATCCGTCATCTTCTCATCAGTGACCTGCATCTAAACAGTCTCTGGGTCAATGTGTGTAAAGATTCTGAACATCTTCATGGACACTTTTAATACTTCCAAACAGTTTGCTGCAATTATAAAGTGCACACGTCTTGAGGTAGTTCATTGATTGGATGATTTGATTGGACAGGAATCTCAGGACTGATTTCTCTAATCCGCATGGACAAGAAAAAATAGTGATGTAGGTTGAAGGACAGTAGAGGAGTAAAAGTACTGAAACTGCACTAAACATGTGCTCAAGGAAAAGTAAAAGCACACATTTATAAAACTACTCAGTAATTTACAACTCCTTAGGAAAACTCCTCAATTACAGTCATTTGAGTGTTTGTAATTAGTTACTTTACACCACTGAGTCAAAATGAGGAAAGTTTCTCCTTAAAATAATCTGCCAATGGGGGAAGCAGAATAGATTTTTTTGTTTTGACATAGGATTATTTTTCTACCCCATTGACAGATTATTTAGCTTGTTTTAAGGAAAAACGTGCCAAATTTTGACATATTATTTAAAAAAAAAAGGACATTTATCAATGTCTTGATATTTGGACTAAAACAAGACTGAAAGGTTTTTGCAGTGTATAAACTATAAAGACAAAAATTCAATTTCAACTAATATTTTATTTTACTTTAACCTATTTAAAAGCTGATTTAAAGTATAATGTTGTGTCAAATGTGTTAAATGCTATTTATTTGTTTAATTATTGTTTGTTATTGTATTTTTGTGGCTCAGAAATTGACTCATAAAATGACTTTTGCTGCGTGTTCAAACTACTAATTTAAAATGAGTTGAAGCAACACAATTGTTCAGCTGTTTTTGGGACACCATAACTGATTTATGATGTATGAATCTACTTAAATTTGTAGAAACTGAGCTGGGAACACCTAAAGGAATTTAATCCGTCTTTTATACAGTTGGTTGTGAATGCATTTGTCAGTATCTGCGTTTCATTACGGTGGGCATTGCTTTAACAGGCGGAGATGCTTCAGCGTACTGATGATAGAGTCTGAATCTGGTCCTTTCCTGATCTTATTTCCCTTAAACTCTCTAACTGACTGTGTTTGATGATTGCAGAACAAGAAGCAGCAGCAGACCTTCAGTCAGTCGCATTATTATATGGCTCTGTATCGCTTTAAAGCCATTGAGAAAGATGATCTGGACTTCCAGTGAGTCTCACATATTCACATATTAATATAACAGTTCCACTCACAGTCATAAGCCATGTTTCCATCCACATATTTTAAGGCGAATGTTGGAAGATTGCAGAGAAAATGCTTAATGGAAATGCAAAAACAGAAGTGCTTTTAATCTGATATGATCAATAGCATATTGATTTCTGTCTGATATTTACTCCAGTTGATCAGCTAGTGGTGATTTGGTTCTCTTTGACTCGTTTGATGGAAACGCTGCTTTATTCCTAAATGTTTTACACCATATTCCATGTGTGTGTGTGTGTGTGTGTGTGTGTGTGTGTGTGTGTGTGTGTGTGT
>CAIGQZ010032406.1:339758-352690 GCA_903798205.1 Danio tinwini
TGTGTGTGTGTGTGTGTGTGTGTGTGTGTGTGTGTGTGTGTGTGTGTGTTTCAGTCCAGGAGATCGTATAACGGTTTTGGATGACTCTAATGAGGAGTGGTGGAGGGTAAGTGTTTTTATAATTTGTTCATTTGTTTTATTATTATTATATTAACCTTGTAATTATTTTCTATCTATAACCTGTTGACAGCTGTACTCTGCTGTTCCTTTTGAATATTTTTGTTTTCAATACTGCATAGTTATATTGGATCATTTTTAACCAAAAAAAATGACAGACTGGGTTTTTACATTGTATTATGTAGGAAATATAATGCTATACTGTTAAGATATTAGCATTTAAAATGAGGAGAAGAATGATGATGGAGAAACAAATTATACACTTCATTTCAGCATATGATATACTGTAGCATGTGACTCGGAGGCACAGTGGGTAGCACTGTCACCTCACAGCAAGAAGGTCACAGGTTCGAGCCTCGACTGGGTCAGTGTGTGTTTCTGTGTGGAGTTTGCATGTTCTCCCTGTGTTGGCGTGGGTTTCCTCCGGGTGCTCCGGTTTCCCCCACAGTCCAAACACATGCAGTACAGGTGAACTGGGTAGGCCAAATTGTCCGTAGTGTATGAGTGTGAATGAGTGTGTGTGGATGCTTCCCAGAGATGGGTTGTGGCTGGAAAGGCATCTGCTGTGTAAAACTGGAATAGTTGGCGATTCATTCCGCTGTGGCGACCCCGGCTTAATAAAGGGACTAAGCCGAAAAGAAAATGAATGAATAAATGAATGTATGTGTGTGTATGGGTGTTTCTCAGTGCTGAGTTGCGGCTGGAAGTGCATCTGCTGTGTAAAACATATGCTGGAAAAGTTGGCGATTCATTCCGCTGTGGCGACCCCGGATTAATAAAGGGACTAAGCCGAAAAGAAAATGAATGAATGACTACTGTAGCATTCTGTAGAACACTTTATATATAATTCATATGACCAGTTTTCTGTTGTTAAAGGGCAAGATTGGTGAGAAGACGGGCTATTTGCCTATGACCTACATCATCCGGGTTCGAGCCGGCGAGCGGGTTTATAAAGTGACCCGGTCATTTGTGGGAAACCGAGAGATGGGCCAGATCACCCTGAAGAAAGACCAGGTCAGTCTGAGCAGATAAATAAACCACAATAGACAATATTTCACCAAATACACACCAGCAATGCATACTTATACATTTACACTTGTATATAGTGCTAACTAACTCTTCCCTTGGTGTCTGTGGGAAATCCTGCAGACAGACACCATAAACACTACCCCCACTACCATTGTAAAGCTTTTTGATTTAAAGTTATTATACTTCTACTCTTTGTAGAGATTATTGGGAAGCATGTGAACTAGAGCAAACTAATCAATTCAAATGTCCAAATTAATATTTCTACAACTATTGATAAGGGACAGTTCACCCAGAAATGAAAATCATGTTGTCGTTTACTCTCCATCTCTCTTTCTTTCTTTTGATGAACACAAAAGTGCATACACTGAAAAAAGCCGAAAACAATTGACTTCCACAGCATGGGTTTTTCCTGCTGGAGTCTGTTTATTGGCTGGGATATGTGAGCAGTCGGTGTGTGTTTGACTGTGTGCTGGTTTTGCAGATCGTGGTGAAGAAAGGAGAGGAGGTGAACGGATATCTGAAGGTCAGCACTGGCCGTAAACTGGGCTTCTTCCCTGCGGATCTGCTGCAGGAGCTCTGAGCGATGGACAGATGATCAGCAGAAGGTTGAAGAGAACTGAGAAGAGACGGAGAGGAGACAGATTCTGACCGAGCATGCTTACAGCGGCTGTGTTACACTCCACTTTTACACACACACACACACACACTTCCCTTCACTTGTTTTCTCAGGGGAATCCACAATACTATTTTAAAGTGTGCTCCAGGCCTGTTCTGTCATAATCGCAGCTCATTTACCAGAACACAAGAAAATGAGCCGAGCATGAAACTTCAGTGTTCGTTTGGAGCATTGCTCAAGCTTACTCTCTTAAACACATGATAGATTCAGAAACATGCTCGTCTCGACGGCTCTTACAATGTGTGAATCAGGTGTGTTTGATTAGGCCAGTGGTTCTCAACTTTGGTCCTTCTCAGAACTTACTGGAGGCTTTTACTGGTTTCTACAATTACAGCCCAACAAACCCTGATTAAAAGTGGCACAATACAGATCTAACTCAAATTATTTTATTCTTAAAGGACAGACTTGTTCATTTCAACATCTTAGTAGATAAAACCAGTTTCAAAAGTAAAGATGATCAAAATAATTCCCATAAACCCTGCTCAGTTTCTGAGAGCTCCACATAAATGCTGCATCTCTTTTGAGTGTGTAGTTTTAGCCTACCTAAACTTCACCAAGCATAAGAAATACTTTCCCCTCAAACAAAAGAAGTGCTGATTTTGAGCGTATAGAGCAGTTCTGGACTCGCTGCCTGTGTCTGCTCTCTCTATACAGAGGTCTGATCAGTGTCCGCTGTTCCTCATTAATCAATAAGCAGAGGAGAAGGCGTCTAAGCAGAAGACACCAGCTGTTTAGGGAGAATTTATCTGTCAAAATGTTCATCTGTTAGCTTAAAAAAAAAGAGTAATTAACAATTAACAAATCCTCTTCATATAAAGTGTGTCTGTTGATTCTGTAAAGGAGTTTTATAAATAAACTTTGACATTGCGTGCGTCTCAGTCAGCACCCTGGCTCTGTACTCTGCCCTTAATGGACTGCCATCAGTTTAACTGCTTTATAACAGTGCTCATTTTGTCTACCTAAAATGTATTTATTTACCTTTGGTCTTTTGTGTGACAATACAGATTGAGTAGTTATAACAAGGTAAACAATAAAGTATTGTACATTATTAATCTTTTCCACAATCTCCTCATTTATATGAACTCAGACTGAATAAATAAATAAATAAATAAATAAACACTATAGTACTTCCATAGTATTTAATTTCGTATTTTGATATGAAGATAGTTTTGAAAGTGGAAGATCTTTAGTGTCTCCATGCGTCCACTAGGGGTCAGTGAACATCAACACAACAGCACTTGAGCTTTAGCCATGAGATCTGATGCTGGAAACACCACAGCTTTAATCAGCTCTTCTCCTTACAAACCACTGACACACGGTAAGAACAACACATTGTGCAAACAATTCTAATAAAAGACTGTACACCTTAATTTGCTATAAAACTGTTTAAGCTGATGTGGGGCAAAACACATCTCTAAGAACAAAAAGAAAAAAAAACATGCATTTTTTTTATACATTTGTGTAATATAATTAGCCGAATAGTCAAATGTGTAATGCCACAATCATATTAGACTGCCAAAGCTAGTCAATCTTTGGAAATTATTTAGTTGAAATTATGCAATAAAATCAGAGTTTCTGTACCACTTTATTTGAAGCTATTACATGTCATGTACTTACGCTAGTAATTACAATGAATTATGCATAATTTACATGAAACTAGCCCTCATCCTTACCGTGAGCACATACTAAGTGCATGTAATTAATTCAATTAATATTCCTCAGTAGTTTAATGAGTAGTTCCACTGTTAAAGGTATCTTAAAGGAGACATATTCTGCTTGTAGAGAAATGCTTTTAATCATTTCATTAAGCTTGAATAAGGCTGTATCAGCACTGGTGGGAGGCGTGCGTTGGTGTTCCACCAGTGACGATATACTGCTACGAGTGTGATATTGCGTTTATACAACGGCAGCATAATCGTGTATATAAAGAGTAAAATCAAACAGGGAGAGTCTCAAAACCCTTTTGTATGAGGAACTACTTTCTTACGCCGTTCATTCACATCTACAGCTGATGTCAGAACAGCAGAAGCTGCTGCTCATTCACTAACATCACTGTAGAGCTAGTGTTGGAATGATTCTCTAGCGTAATGTCTAAAGGGATGACAGAACAGCTGATTTTGCACACATTTTAAGATTATAAGGCTGAACGGCTTGAAATGCCATCAGTCTATCCCAATATTTCTCTGTTGTAATCAGGATATCACAATAATTAACCCCAAGAAAGCCAAAGCAAAGCAAACACTAGCAGTTTCTGTAGTATAAATAAAGAACTGCAAAATACAAAAGAGAGTTTTAGAATGTCACAGCTGATTTATAATGATTTGCTGTAGTTTAAAATTTATGTTGAGAAAATGCTGTTTTTCTCTCTTTAGCACTTATTATGCAGTCTCTGTCGCCATCTTGTGGTGGAATGTCTACCATCACTGTCTTTGGTCTGCTCAGACAGCCTGATGGTGGCCGATGCACTGAATCTGATGCTCTGAAATTATAAATATTTAAAAAAGGCACTGTCTTTATTAATAAACAGCATAGCTGCAATCTAAACAACTACAAAAGACTCAAAAGTACATGATGTTGTCTAACAGCTGCATTATTTGTCAAACTGTAAAGTGTCCTCTGCTTGTTGCTGTATGTGGGCGGAGGAATACACAAGGGTGAAGAGGCTGGACAAGTGCTGTTATTTGCAGAATATCGCACGGCTATCAGCCAATCATAATTAAGAACCAGACAGAGCTGTTGTATAAATCTATATATTTTACACATATAAAAGGCAATGATTAAATTCCTGCAAGCTCCTCTAAATTATTATTATTATTTGCATTCACTGAATTATGAAGTTCTGGAGTGACTGCTCAACCCAACAGTTTTATAAATTTCTTTCTATTGAAATTGATATTAGTGTTTATTTTAGATGATGTAAAGCATGTAGAGCGTTTCCGTCAGTGAGCGTCAAAGAATGTGACCCTGAAACACTCAGATCTTAATTTGTGTTGATGAATGCTCTGGGGGTCTGCAGAGTAAACAGTGTGAGTCTGACGTCTGCCGGTTTCCGCTGTTTGTTTGTATGGATTGCCAGCTCAGTGTGGAAAACGTGCACAGAAGAGCATGAACAGACACTGGGAACAGCGGGACTGTTGAATGACGAGAATCAAGATGCAGATATAAAGATAGTAGATGAGGAGATTCACCCCAAACTACTGTAAAATGCTATGAGTACCCAGAAAAGGAAAAAGTAAGCAATTATTAACCCTTGTACTGTTCAGATTAACTCACATTTATTGATTGCAAAGCCATGACAGCTGTTGGGAAGAGAGGCAGTTTGTCATTTTACCGTTGACCATCAGTTGCAGTGCAAATAAAGCTTATTAAATAATCATTCCATTTCTTGAAACACAGAGATTTCGATGCCAAATTAAGCCTCAAAATTAGCCCTGAGTGGATGTAAACGACCCAACAGCACACAAGGGTTAAATAATTATTATTATCATATAAAGATAGTGAGGCTTGTTCATGAAAAATGTGCACAAACAGTCCTTAATTACTATGCACTTACATTTGGAATGAATAGTTTGGTATGCAATGCACACTGAAAAACAATATTCAAACATGATTCCTTGGATTTACTTAATTTTTTTAAGTTCAGTAGTTGTAAACAATTTATTTGGGCTGAATTTAAATGAACAAATTAAGTTGAACATTACTCAATTTAGATTCAAATTTCAAAATTCAACACATTTAAATTGTTTGCAACAATTTTGCAGACATCATTTTTTTCAGTGCACTCATGTGTACAGATGTTTAGCAACATTTCTCTGGCCCAGCTCTGGCCCACACAAACAGGTTTTGCTTGGCCCAAATGCCGCAGTGAATTACGGTACACGACTAGACCAAGTCTGGCTTCCAGACAAGGGCCAAACACAGACCATATTTAGGATAAGTCTTAGCCAAGTTAATAACTCATAACTGGGCCTGAACTGGACCAGATGGGTTGGTGTGTCACAATTGCAAAGAAATTGAGAAACCCATGAAACATTCTGCTTTAAGCACATTTTTTCTCATGCTTTTTACTCATTACTTTGAATAATTTTAATGTATTTCAAATGACAGGCCAAACTTACATGGCCCACATATCAATTTTTAACATCTGGGCCACATACTGTATTTTACATCTGGCCCAAATCGTGTGTGTCGCCTTAAAGATGGTGGCACCTCTGCCAAACTCGGGCCATGTTTGGCCCTCATGCTGTATGCCAGTGCCAGATGAATGCCTGCAGTGCCAGCTTTAGGCCAAATCTGGGCCAGAATTCTTTGCTATCTGGGATTGCACTTATGTTTTTTTGAATTATCCTGTAAATACATTCATAATTACACTCTTGCGCATCCCTTACACCTTAACTCACGCCTAAACCTGTAAAATAACTATAAATGTGCTTTTTTATATTAGAAACCTTCAAGTATCTGAGCTGCTGATGACCATAAACCTCATCACAGCCGTCTGACTTATGTAAAGGCTCCAATAGTGCTGAGACCAACTCATAATAGAAATTAAAAAGCAAACACATTCAAGACTCTGAAAACTTCATTCAGATCAGCTTTATGAAGGATTCACACAGAAGCTCACAGTGCTGACGTTTAATGAATGAGTTTATGTTGTCCTGAACAGATGATGATGATGATGTTGATGATTTTACACTGAATCCCGGAGTTAAGGTCAGGCCTCGGTCTTCTTCCCATGATCCTCTGCTCCTCAGGTTTGTTTACACTCAGACAAACATCTGCGTCTTCTGCTGGCCTTTTCTCATGCTCAGCAGAGGAAGGTCAGGTCATCGCAGCGCTTCTGGGAGTAAAGCTGAACGTACTGTACGTATTACTGTAAAGCTCTAATATCAATATTAACTCTAGTAACTCTATATCTAGATTATCTAAATTCAGCTCGCTATCTCTCATCTTTTTATCAGTGCATTTTATTAAGATATATACAGTTTGAATTATTTACCCTCATTTCCCAATTTCTGTTTAATGAAGATTTCTTCAGCACATCTCATCATAATAGTGTTAATAACTCATCTCTAATAACTGATTTATTTGATCTTCACCATAATATTAGACTAGATATTCTTCAAGACACTAGTGTTCAGCTTAAAGTCACATTTAAAGGCTTAACTAGGGTAATTAGGGTAAAGTTAGGGTAATTAGGCAAGTCATTGTATAACAGTGGTTTGTTCTGGAGACAATCCAAAACTAATATTGCTGAAGGGGGCTAATAATATTGACCTTAACATGACTTTAAAACTATTAAAAACTAATAAGACTAATAAAACAAAAAATATTTGAAAAAGGATAAATATTGCACAGGAGGGTGAATAATTTTGCCCTGGACTGTATGTATTTTTGTAAATATCACCTCACTCTAAAGTCACTCTATTTTTGACCACATCTTCATGACAATTGCTGCGTCATGGATGATGACGTCTTCAGAAATCTGGTCCTTCCTTCTTCAGGTTTTTGTAGTCAGTGTTAATGGCCAGAAACTGAAGAGGAAAACATGCAGAAGTGATTCTACAGCAACTGGAAACATTAGAAAAATGCTTTAGCCACAGTGACAGCAAATAGATTTTTAGCTTGTTCAAACTACTTATTCAAAATGAGCTGAATCAACACAATTCTCAAGATTTCATTGGGGTTACTTTATTTTTTAATGTTCAATCCACATAAATGTGTTAAAAGTGTTAAGAAAATTTGCAAACTGTAAAAAAATGCAGGGTTCACCACAATTCATTCATGTTATCCCAACACAAATCGATTAAGTTAACTTGACACTTTTAACAAATTTATGTGGATTGAACATAAAAAAATTAAGTAAAAAATCTCAAGAATTGTGTTGATTCAGCTTATATTAAATAAGTAGTTTGAACGAGCAAAAAAAAAACTACATTTTTGAGTGTACACTGCACGAGCGCTGTTCTTACTCAGAGTTTGTGTCCTGTTTCTAGTCTAAATATCTACAAACTCTTAAATCAAGAAGCATTTTCTAGAAAATATAGTGTTGAGTCAAAATGAAGTGAGTTTTTTCCTTAAGCTAAACACACTCAACAATCTACTTATTTAAAATGAGCTGAATCAACACAATTCTTGAGATTTCATTGGGATAACTTAATTTTTTTATGTTCAATCCACATACATTTGTTAAAAGTGTTAAGTTAAATTAATCAATTTGTGTTGGGACAACATGAATGAATTGTGGTGAACCCTGCATGTTTTACAGTGTAGTCTGCTAGTGGGGGAAGAAAATAATCTCCTGTCAAAGCGAAAACAAGATTATTTATCTTCCACCTTAACTCTGTTACATATTAACCAAACTAAATGAGGCAGGTGTGAAAGCACTCTCTGAGACGCACATGTACATTTAGAAGAGAGCGGAGATGAAAGCACCATTTTCCATTAAATCCTGTTCTTAAAAGATAATGTTTTAGACACAAATGTGTTTTTGCTGTGGTTACTAACTCTCTATCAGGTGATATTTTGAACTAATGTAGAATAACTCATATATAACTTCACTTTAAACAAATATTGCACATTTTTAGGGTGTCACGGTGGCGCAGCGGGTAGCACGATCACCTCACAGCAAGAAGGTCTCTGGTTTGAGTCCCGGCTGGGTCAGTGTGTGCTTGCATGTTCTCCCCGTGTTGGTGTGGGTTTCCTCCGGATGCTCCGGTTTCCCCCACAGTGCAAACACATGCGCTATAGGGGAATTGGGTAAGCTAAATGGGCCGTGTGTGAATGAGTATGTATGGGTGTTTCCCAGTGATTGGTTGCAGCTGTAAGGGCATCCGCTGTGACCCTATAGGCAGGGACGGAAGTAACACAACAATATGTGCTAGATTAACTGGCTTCATCTTTGAATTTTATCTGACTATGAGCTTGTTCATGTTCACCTTTATTTTCGCTAAAATATTGAACTGCATTTTCATTTTTAATTTCAGCTCCATCAAATGTTTCAAAACAAATGCAGAATACTAACAATTCCTACAGTTTATTATTACATCTGAATCCAAACACTGCAAACTGTAACGTGGAAGTGGAAAAATAAGGTTTGTCAAAGAACAGTGTTACTGTCGTCCCCACAAAAACTCTCGCCATTTAAACCTGATTTTGTCAAGATCACCAGCGATCTAAACTCCATAGATTGCTGGAAAACATGCACAATCACTTACGGACTACAAATCCGCCATTTCACGCACTACATTTCCATACATGCACTCCGCTCACACACACGGAGGATTGTCAAGGACTGATTACACACACTATTTAAGCAGCACATACACTCACTCTAGTGGCCGAGTCTTGTTAGCTGTATAGTGAGCATTACGACGCATTTTCCGTGTTAGACCTTGCCTTGTTTTGTTTGGATTATGCCGCCTGCCTTTTGACCACTTGCCTGCTAATACGACTACGACTCTGGATTGCCCATGCACATCTGTTTGTTTCTGTTTTGACCACTGCTTGTTTGACCATTCTATCAATAAAGACCTGCATAAGGATCCTCACTCTGTTGTCAAGCGTCACGCCCCAAGGTTACAGATTTACTCTTAAACTGAAAAACTCAGACATTGCAAACTGAAGGATGTGTTATTCGACTGAATAACCTGTAGATTGATCATTACTGTGATGCATGACAAGAGAAAAACAACTCGTAATAAGAAAGACAGAACTACAAAAATCTACTTTCTGCACTGAAAATCTAAGATTTGAAGCTAACCGCGGGACACACTCCTGAAATCAGCTGATATCTGGCAGCTCCATCAAGGGCTGCGTGCTGAATGTGCTGTTAGAGGCTGGAAAGCAGATGTTGTCAGGGCTTCCAGAAAATCACTTTCGTTCCACGTTACTTCTCCCCTATATTTTCTAAAAAATCTGCAAACATGTTACATATATTGCTTTGTTTATTCAATCAAAAAAACTCTCGTCTTTAACCCAGATATCTGTGAATGAGGAGCATGCAAATGTTGTTCTCCTGAACTTGGTTTGAAAAGGATAAAATCAATTCAGACCATCAAGGAAATGACACCAACAGGAAATGCCAAATTATACATTTCTACACTGAGAAACACTCTTAAACTAGATCAGATCTCTTCTTAATCAGCAGTAAGTCACGCGTTTGTCAGGGTTGTTTCAGAGTCTGCTGAACACAGCTATGAACATTCATCAGCTCCGTCAGTAGCTCTGTGCTTCTTAATAAACAGGGAGCTTTGGAATAGCTAGATTTCTGCAGGCAACACTTTAGTTTACAGACAATTTCACATGTACATACTGAGTATATACCATAGTCATTATTTAAATATGGTAAAAACTAGGGTAACACTTTAGTTAAGTGCAGTGCAAACAATGCATCTCTTACTTAGAGTTTTTGTCTTGTAACTATCTCAAAATGATTTAAATCAAGAAGCATTTTCAAGACAAGTAAACATATATCAAGCTCAATAATCTGCCAATGGGGTGAGCGAAATAATATTTCAATGAAAAAGCAAGTTTATTGTACTTACCCCAAAGATTATTCTTCTTATTTTAATGAAAATCTCTCTTCATTTTGATTTATTATTTCTGAAAACAAGACTATATGTTTTCATTTGTCTAGAAAATTTATTTCTTCTTGATTTAAGAATTGTTAGATATTTAGACTAAAATCAAGCCGAAAATCTCTTGTGAGAGAAGCATTTTTTTGCTGTGAAAGAATTCAAACCACTGGCTTATTATTATTAAGATATTGTTTATTAATACTTATAAAGTATGATCTTATTTTACATCTCTAACACCTAAACCCAACTCCTATCTAAATAACCATTAATAAGCAGCTAACTAGTAGTTTATTGAGCCAAAAGTCTTAGTTAATGGTGTGAGTTGTACAATAAAATGAAGTGTGACTGAATATAAAACAGTTATGCTTTATAACCCAGTACTGTGTTAGGTAAGTACACATTAATTACACACGCACAGACACACACAGTAAAATACAGTCACACAGTTGTGTGTATGAGAATCGAGTGTTTACCTTGTACTGGTAGCTGGGACTGAGCTGGTTCCAGGGTTCAGGGTTTGTGCTTTTGTTCCAGCTGTTAAGAGCAAAACATGAAATAAATGAAAACAGATGAATCACAATTTCTGTAATAGTGGGAGAAAAAGCCTTTACATAAAATGTGTTTGTCCTTGGCATCCCAGAATCACGTCACACACTATTGTAATGTATTCACAATCCACTTTAAATCCTGTCAAAGCCAGCGTTCATTTTAATGAGTAAATCACTAATACACGTGCAAAACATCCACAATTCCAGGTTGATAATATATATATATATATGTGTGTGTGTGTGTGTGTGTGTGTGTGTGTGTGTGTGATCCTGGAGAACAAAACCAGTCAAGTGCAAATGTTTATCCATCATCTGAGAGCTGAATAAATATGTTTTCCGTTAACGTGTAGTTTGTTAGGGCATTATTTGTGCTCATAATAATATTGAACAAAATCACCTTTAATTGATTCAAGTTCATTTGCACAGCACTTATTACAATATGTATTGTTCCACAGCAGCTTAACAAAAGGTGTACATGATTACATTACAGTCAAAATCAGACAGTTGAGGAGTTGTGTATAGGGTGGACAGTAAATATACACAGTTAATACAACACATGCACTTCTCAGAAAGGTGATATCTTTTCAGTAAAGTGCATCTGTGTATTGCTTAACATGTTGTGCTGTCCTCCAAGTGCTTAACGTTGTCTAAATTTGACATATTTGCAGATGGAAATTTACAACAACACAAAAACAAACACCTTATGGAACATGATCTTTAATTAATTTTGGCATTAAACAAAATCTTTTTTTTTGTCTGCTGTCAAAAGACATACTCATGATGCACTAAAAATATCTGTAAATCAGCAGTTTTCTGTATTTTCTGATCCATGTTTATATGTTTTTCTGTTTGTTTCTGCTTGTGAGTTGCATTGTGGGATCTTGATCTTTCTTCCAGCAACTTTCAACCCTAATAAGTGTGTAAAAGTGTGTTTTCTGCACGTGTGTAATAGTGTGCAGTGCTGTATAGTGTGTGTTGGTGTTGTATATTACACTACAGAAACCTTCTAATAAACTGCAGCACATTCTCTGCTATTCTACACACTTATTCCTCTTATATTATTCCAAACCACTAAAATGTCAATAAAAGTCACTTTATTAAACTGTAGAGCTGAATTATCATCATCAGAAGTGGACAGAGCAGAGATCAACATCCCATAATGCAATTCACCACCGCAAAACACACTAAACACAGAAGAAACATAAGAACATGTTGTGCTTCAGGGTCACATTTGGTTGATTATTAAGTGCAATAGGCATGCTTTTGGTGTTTTCTGGCAACAGAACTTACATAATTATCTCAATCTACCAAACAAAGCTGTAATCATTTCCTTACACAACATGAGGTCCTCTGGCCAGACGAAACAAATACGTGAACGCTCCACCCATGCCCAGACAGATGAAGAAGAACTGCGGGATCAGCTGACAAACACCACAGACACTTTACATAAACCAAAGTCAACATGCTATAATAATAGTCCATTAATTTTTTATTATAGATCATTGTTACATACATTCTACTGGTCTTTTTTTTAAAGAACATTATTCTGTTCATCAAGGCGGTATTTATTAAATGTAAAAGAAAAAAGTTTAATATTTATTACAATTTTAAATGAAATGTCAAATGAAATTATTACTCCACACTGCAAAAAAAGCTTTTCTTACTTAGACTTTTAGTCTTGTTTTCAGTCCAAATATCTGAAAATTCTTAAATCAAGAAGCATTTTCTAGACAAGCAAATCATGTCTTGGGGTACGCAAAATAATCTGATGTCAAAAGGAAAAGCAAGATTATTTTACTTCCCCCATTGGCAGATTATTTTGCTTGTTTTAAGGAGAAACTCACTTTATTTTGGCATATTATTTCTGAAAACAAGACTAAAAGTCTAAGAAAAGCATTTTTTTGCTGTGCTGTCATTATTGCCTTTTATTACTATAACCAATAATAATAATAATAATAATAATAATAATAATAATAATAATAATAA
>CAIGQZ010032406.1:352700-386898 GCA_903798205.1 Danio tinwini
AATAATAATAATAATAATAATAATAATAATAATAATAATAATAATAATAATTTTCACTGGAATAAATGATTTGGTCACACTTTATTTTGATGGTCCGTTTGTTTAATTTAAGTTACATTGACTCTACATGCCAACTAATTGTCATTAGATTATAAGTAGACCAAGGTTAGTGAAAGTTGACATGTACTTGCAAAGTTTCTTATAGTCAGTTAAATGTGTGTTGAAGGAGCAGAATCAGAAGATATTAAGCAGACAGTCTACTAATACTTAAATGGACCATCAAAATAAAGTGTTACAGATGAGTAAATTAAAGGATAGACTACTTGTGAACAGTTATTTTATAGTGCAATAACATTTCATAATGTGTACTGTATTTATGATGAAATAAGCACAGCCTTGGTGAGCCGGAGAAGCTCATTTTAAAACATTTACAAATCATACTGACCCCAAATGTTTGACCGCTAGTGTATTTTAATCAGATTTAATGTTTTCAGATATATTTTTCATGTCTTGTTTTAGTCCACAAATCTTCTAGATGCACATTTTCTAGACGAGTAAACATGTTGTTTTATTTTGAGAAGTAATAACTAAAGATTAAAGTAATCTCTCTTCATTTAGACTCATTATTTCTGATAACAAGACTATGTTTTGTGCTGGTCTTGAAAATGCTGACTGATGGAAGAATTTGTAGATGTTTGGACTGAAATGAGACAAAAACTCTCTGTACACTGTAAAAAATGCAGGGCTCCACACAATTCATTCATGTTGTCCTAACCCAAATGGATTAAGTTAACACTTTTAACAAATGTATGTGGATTGAGCATTAAAAATTGAAGTTGTCCCAATGAAATCTCAAGAATTGTGTTGATTCAGCTCATTTTAAATAAGTAGATTGAACAAGCAAAAAACATGTTTTTTGAGTGTAGGAAAAGCATTATGTTCAGAGTGTTTGGAGAATTATAAGAGATGAGTTCACTAATAGTACGCTGTAGCATGTCATGAAGTTCAAATTATTGTTTAAAGAATGATGATGAATCCCACATTCACACTGTTTTACTCCAGAGACACTTCACGAGGAGCTACAGCATCAGTTTATACGTCTAATCAATGTGACTGTGTTATTTCTTCAGTGGTAAATAATACGAATAAGCAGTAGGAACACATACAGGAGTAGAAAAGAGATTATAATACTCACTCCAGGATGTTTCTTGACCTGATCTCGAACTTTCCGCAGCAGCAGCATCTTTACAGGAGGAGAAGAACACAACTGAGACTCGAGAGTGTGTGTGTGTGTGTGTGTGTGTTACAGCTGCTGTGAAAGGGATGGAGGAAGGGGAGGATTCTCGAAGACTGATAATTAGACAGAAACAACTGAAGGAAAATAAATTGGTCAACATTAACACATAGGAGAGGGAGGAAAGACGGCATACCACATACACCGCCGTCATCATCATCCATCATCCATATATTTGTAGTGCAGGTCATGAGTTTATAATTCATCCACCCAGAGCTGCATATGTGACATGATCATTTACATGCGCAATCAGATGTTAATATTTATATGTGTGTCCTCACGCTTGAGTTTATTTCTAACCCTGATCAAACACATGGTTCATTAACTAAGGTCAATCATGACAACAGCCAATTACAACACATAAAGGTGGCTTTTTGACACCTAATGAAAGACAAACATACACGGACACAAACCTAGAACAGTGCCACAGAGTGTGAGGTGCCACAGGCTGTATACAGGAATCAGAGAGGGAAATTCAATGCCTTTTAAAGGGTCACGAAAAACCAGATCACATTTGTTGAGATGTTGTTCATATATGTGTCCCACACTGCTAAAAACACTATGAGGACACATATATTTCACCAAAAAGCGAAATGTTCTGCGTTGTTTAGATCAAATTTGTTCTTCTCCTTTAAAAAGAAATATTGAAGCTACGTCACGGCAGTGAGATCATTGTGTAAATTCCAGCGTGGAGCGGCCGGTACAACGTGACGTCTTTGAGTTTTCATCATTAATTCATGAGAAAGACATGGTTTGGACCAATCAGCGCACTCTATTGTGAATGAGTTGCAGCTTCATTAATATGCATGATAGAGCTTTGAAGACTGTTTTCACCTGGTACAGTCAGGGCTTAATTTGTGCCGGAACACGCCGGATCCGGCACCTCTGAAATCTGATCCGGCACCTTATTTTACCAATCCCCCTCCTCAACCGCCCTTCTCCCCCATCCGCTGTTCACTCTCACATTCTTCCACGACTCCCCAACCCTCTTCACTGTCATCTGCGACACCCCCGCCCCGCTCAATTTCGTCCGCGACACCTCTCCATCCTCGGGTAACATGCCGAATCCGTTACCCCAATCTGTTCCGGGACCTCGCAATTCACAAATTAAGCACTGGGTACAGTGTTCAGAGAGATGCCATGTTGTGTTGCCAACCGTAATTAAAACAAAAAAATTTCAACTGTTAACATTGGTGACATTTTAAATTAAAGTATATTTACTAAATACTGATTGTAAGAAACTAATCCTGCACTGAAACGTTATTTATATACTGAATAAAAGTATAGCATAGTCCAGCAGGGGGCGCCTATAACAGCAGGAATAACGGCATTGCCTTGGTTACTACAGTAAACAAAGCAGCATGATGTCAGCAGGAGTATATTGATTTCAACTACAACAACTACAGCATCCTAATATTCACAGATCTAAATCAGGGAAACTTTAGCATACGACTATACATTATATAATCAAAATAATCAAAATTAAATACCTTCCGAAATAGAATTTAAGATTTTTTAAACACTTTTATAAGGGCCTTAAATTTCTCTAAACTCATTTATCAACTTTAAGTACTTTTAAAGACCCTTAAACACCCTGTGCCACAACATGCAACCATACATTGGGCCCTATGTCTGCTGTGATTTGTTGCTATTTTCAGACGAGCTCAACACTAATGCTTACGTTTTGCTCCACCTTGTTGAAACAGTAAATCCATTTGCGCCGCTCTGTGGACTGATCGGTGTGCTGGTCTATAAAGGAGCTGTGTTAATGCGCATTGTTGGTGCGTTGCGTTTGTGCTCTGTGCTGGACAATCTGCATCTGTATAATGTTATTATTATTAGCAGGATTATTGATTATCTGCAGATTTATATCTGTTTTAATAAACACAAGTGTAGATTTGTCCAGCTGTGGGGTTTTGGAGACGTCTGCATCACCATATGGGGCATAAGAACAGGACGTGTGTTTGGAGATAACTCAGTAGTTTGAGCACACTTCATTATTATTGTTCATTTATTCCTTTGCTGGAGATTAGAACTGAATTCAGAAATAGTTTAGACACAAATCTTTGTGCTTAATAAAGGAGATTAAATATGTGGGCTAATGGATGTGTTCAGTGGAGTGAGTTTCCACCGTTTCCTCACTCCACCGAAGTAAAGAGAAAGTAAAGAGGCTGAATGGAGGAGGCTCGTTCTTTATCCTCGCGCTGCAGATGCTCTGTTTAACTGTTCTCTCGCTAGTGAAGCGTTCAGTTTTTACACTTATAAAGTCGCCATGTAAATAGCAAATGCACCATGGAGCGACACAACTGACTCTTAAAGGGAATGAGAGACGAGATTCTGATTGGTTTAATGCAGGTTATGCTCAAAACACACCCACAACTCATTAAGAGAATAAGCACAGCCCTGTTAGACCATGAGCCGGGGTGCAGAGCAGATTTATCCATCCTTAAAATAGCAAACATGGATTCAGACACGATCTTAATGCTTTTGCACCATGAGCTTTACACTTTGACCATTAAAATAGAGCTCTTTGTGTTTCAGTAGACAACAAATATTTACAATTTGACTTTTGACCTGATCTCGATTAAAAACTCAAAGATGTGGATTTGGATGGCAGATAAAGAGTTTCATTATTGTGATGAAAGTATTGTTATATTTCAAAGAGACCTGAAACAGATACCCATTGACATCCATAGTAGTGGAAAAACAAATAGAGGTCAATGATTATCTCTTTCCAGATTTCTTATGCTTGTGTGTTCAACAGAAGAATGAAATTCAACCGGGGTAACCTGAAAATTTCAAAAGTGAGAGGTGA
Organism: Danio tinwini; assembly: GCA_903798205.1. Lineage (NCBI taxonomy): Eukaryota > Metazoa > Chordata > Actinopteri > Cypriniformes > Danionidae > Danio > Danio tinwini. The sequence goes on from CAIGQZ010032406.1 coordinate 356,810, forward strand.
ATAAACGATGACCCAATGCTCATTTTCAAGTGAACTATCCCTATAAATCACCACACGACCTTGGAGTTTGTCAAAAACACAGTAGCTGATTAAATGAAAAACACATGCAGGATTGAGATGGAAATGAAATCAACCCTTGCGTCCCCTGAGAAACAATTACAGTCTGAATAGGGCTTACGAGACAGTGGTGTTGTACATTATCACCAATTTTTGTACCGTAATTGTTTCTCAGGGGGACGTGAGGGATTTTCCCAGTTTACAGACATCAGTTGATGATTTATAGCCGTCCAAATCAAGAATGTTAAATTCGTAATTTAATATTATGAGAAGATCAACACATACTCAGAGATGTTATAGGTTTAATCTTGGTTTGCATGTTGCCGTCTGCAGTGCTCTCTGTGTCAGCACTGAGCTCCTGATGATGAATAAACATCATTAGTTTCTGTTGGGTGTTGGTTCAGGTTCACTCTCTGACCAGAACAAATGAGGATTGTATTACTGCTATAATAACATTGCATGATCTCCCCGTGTTGGCATGGGTTTCCTCTGGGTGCTCCGGTTTCCGTGCTATAGGGGAATTGATAAACTAAATTGTCCGTAATGTATGATTGTGAATGAGTGTGTATGGGTGTTTCCCAGTGATGGGAGGCAGTTGGAAGTGCATCCACTGCGTAAAACATATGCTGAGATAGTTGGTGGTTCATTCCACTGTGGTGACTCCTGATTAATAAAGGAATTAAGCCGAAAAGAAAATGAATGATATAGCTATGATTTGACATTGTCATATTCTGCCCTCTGAACAGTGAACAGTGATGGAGATACAGGGCATGTGTACATCACAATCTGAGATCTGGTGAAAGAGCAGCCAAAGATCTGATCTCTGCATCTGCTCCTGCAATAATCAACCATAATGATCCAGCTTTCAGGAGACAAAACAGCAGATATTATTGTGACGGAGTGTTGAGCTGAAGCAGACACACACACGCACACACACACACACACACGCACACACACACACACACACTGATGGACAGATGAAAGGCTGTTGATTATGCCGTACAGACGCTGAAAGCAGTGTGTGTCACTTCTCATACACAATAACTGCTGTGACAGATCCTTAAGCATACACACACACACACACACACACACACACACACACACACACACACGTACACGCACACGCATTACCTTTGATGGGTTAAATCAACATCATTAGTGTTCATTTCATGTCCATATGCACAATATGACATACACAAAGGAGGTCAAAGGAGAGAGGCTTTTCCCAAGCATCAAAAGAATGCAAACCACTTTAAAGACTAATATCTTAAATTAGCATGTCATTTAATTTTTCATGTTTGATGTTTGAGAAAAAGACTCGTGCATTTATTCATGATTTCAAGAATGCACCCAGTAAAATGTGATAGTAGTTTATATTGGAAATAATCTTTGTATATTTAGCCCAAGAATCATCCAACGGCATATAAAATCATAATGAATTCTCATTTGAGCAGTCATAGTAATACTTTGATACTGCTGTCCTTCAAACCAGCAGGTTTTACACATTCGTCAGTGAGTTTTTAATCATTCAAGATGCAATCAAATTGAGTGTAAACACTTTTTCTTGTGTGTATTACACTGAAGTACAATGCTTTTCCTCCTCAGAGCTTTTTAGTCTTTTGTTTCTAGTTCAAATATCTAATAAAAAACATATTAAGAAGCATTTTCTAGACAAGCAAAACATAGTTTAAGAAATAACGTGAAAATGAAGCGAGTTTTTCCTTAAAACAAGCAAAATAATCTTGTTTTTCTTTTTGACATAAGATAATCTTGCGTAGCCCAACACACTAGATACAACGGCAAGAGCTCACAATGAGGCGTGCTAAACACACTGATGAGCGTCTCCAGCAGTGGTAATAGTCTCGGGTGTTGTTGCCCTCGTGTGGTCTGGTGTAGTGGAGCGATATTATGAGTGAATGCTCTAACATGTACATCATTTTAAATCAGGAGTCATATTCACTCAGCCTCAGACGTCACACCTAGCACCCTTACAGCTCTTTGGCTAAACTGATGAATGAGGCACACTTTTCTGGACACACTTCAGCAGATCCTCAACCGTCTGATTGGTTTAAACATACAGGATTTTAGGAGTCGAGTGTGGAGTCGATCTTTATCAGCCTGCCTGGAAACAAGTCTGAGTGGATAAAAAAGCTGTGATGTTTATATTGATGACCGTGCTCATTAATAAACCTAAAACTTTCTGAGAGAGAGTCATCAATCAGTGATTTACTGCACTAATGATTATAATAATTATATATATATATATATTATTGTATATATATATATATTATATATCCCATAATTGTATATATCTATATCTATACATTATGGGATGTAGATCTCTGCTCTTTGCTTTTGATGGTGAAAATGTAACTCTACAGTTTAACAGTGAAGTGCCTTAAGAAACAATATCTAGAGGAATAAGTGTGTAAAATAACAGAGAATGTGCTGCAGTTTATTACAAGGTTTCTGTAGCGTAATATACAACAGCACCACACACAATATAGCACTGCACACTATTAAACATGTGCAGAAAACACACTTTTATAAAACTATTTCAAGGTTAAAAGATGTTGGAGGAAGGATGAAGCTCCCATAACACAATTCAAAAGCAGAAATAAACAGGGTAAATATAAATAAAAACATGAATCACAAAATACGGATGACTACTACGGAGACTGCCATATATATATATACACTAGATATCGCGTACGGACCCTGAGCATGCGTCAATAGCGCCGCCACATTTGTACAGTGCTCCCAGCACAAACGTCATTCAAGTCAAGACAGTGTGCCAATGTAAAGATATGGACTTTAGCACTGTGTACAGGTGTAGTAACGAGCAAACAAAGAAAACAAAGCACAAAGGCAGAACACTTCATAGGTAAGATTTCGTTTTATGTTCTAAACTTTTGTGCTCAACGTTATTGATGATAATACAGACACTTACTGCACTGACCATCAGGCAAAGTAGCACCAACTTGCACTAAATACTGGGCTTATGCTAGTTTTGGTGAATAAAATAAGCAAATAATGCAAAATAAATATGACAACGAGACGCTGCGGTGCCAGAAACGTGTATTATTGTCGGCTAAGTGAACGAGTCGTTCATAACGGAGATTCATTCACAAACGAATCGCTCCCCCCGTCAGAATGAGCAGTGACTGCAGGAGAGGGGGTGTGTTTCAGGACATAGATTAGATCAAATCTAACAGGAGAGAGGATAATACACACATGCAGACACAAACACACACTCTTCATCAGCAATGCCCTGCGGTCACTGATCAATCAGTATAGAAAAGTGATTATAATTATAATTTTTGTAATAAAAAAAAATGTGCGTACTGACCACCGGGAAAACTCCCGTTCATAAATATATTTGTATATGTGTATATGTCTGGCTCTGGATTGCCACAGTCCTGCACTGCAGCTTGGTCCCGCATTCATTTCAAAGGAGCGCTACCCTGTACTAAAATGGCGGCTCTATTGACGCATTCCTTCCAACAGACAACAACAGGGCAGGCGACATCTAATGTAAATATCTCGTCGCACTGCGACCGGCAGGTGGCGATGATGAGAATAAACACAAGTAAAACACAAACAGTCCTCAATGTGCAGAAGAAGTCGCAGTTTATCACTAGTGTGCTGTCCAACATGAGTAATAACCGCACGGTTTACTCATTCGAGGATTACCGGTGCTCCCCGGACCCGGTGTTTGAGCTGGACAATCGATGTGTGTCCCCGGGCCCGGCGCCGGTGGTGGTGGATAACGGCTCGTTCCAGTGCCGCGCGGGCTGGAGCAGCGGAGCCCCGGAGCTCGACTATCCGCGGCTGGTGTTCCGCCCGGCGGCCGCCCGCAGCAGAGGAGCCGCCCGCGGGGGAGCGCAGGTGGGGAACGACATCCCGAACCCGGAGCCGCTGCGGTGGACACTCAAGAGCGCCTTCGACCGAGACACGGTGGTCAACTTCGACATCCAGGAGCTCGTCTTCGACTACATCTTTATGCACCTCGGGATAAACACACAGGTGAGGAGGAGATGTGAGTCTGCCCACCCTACAGATAGAGGTAAAGATGGTTTTATATTGGGATGTTCAGACATTCTCCTTAATAATATAATTTCAGAAAAGTATTCTTTGCAAATTCTAAATAGGGAAATCATATTAGCAGCCAATGACTATTAAAGTACAACATTGTTCACAGTCAATAAGATAGTGTTCATGTTGTTTTGAAGTCATCCTTGCATGTTAATTCCGATCGAATATTTAAAGTAACATGGTAAACAATATAGAGACTTCTAAATGAACGATTGTGTGAATATAAAACCAACTTTACCTCTATACCCTACAGTACTTTATTTAAAGAGCCCGTTAAACTGAAATAAAGTTTAGTTTATGTTACTTTCATTCTGTTCATGTTAAGGATATTAATAAGCTAGTGTGCTGCAGAATGCGCGTTTAGAAGATATAAACCTGATATAAACATCCAAAGCTTGTGGTTTGTCACTTAAATGGATCAACAGTTTTCTTGACGTCACCTCATACTTCAGTTCCTCATCCAATGCTCTCTAAAATCTGACATGCCCCCCACCCCCTTCTCATTTGCTGTTTATTGACCCTTTAAAGCAGTGGTCTCAAACTCAACTCCTGGAGGACCACAGCTCTGCATAGTTTAGCTCCAACCACCTCCAAACCACACCTGCTGAATAGTCTCTAGTAGTGTTGAACACCTTGATTGGTGGATCCGCTGTGTTTCATTAGGGTTGGAGCAAAACTGTGCAGAGCTGCGGCCCTCCAGGAGTCCAGTTTGAGACCTATGCTTTAAAGGTTTTAATATTTATAATAATAATAAACTTTATTTTTATATAGCGCCTTTAAAAGTAGCACCTCAAGGCACTTTACAGACATAAAATGTGCAGCAGCAAAAGACACACAAAAATAATTAACACATAAAATAATAATAATAGTAATAGATCTAAAAATCATATAAAAGTCAATTAAAGCTACCGTAAAGAAGTAAGTTGTAAGAGATGATTCAAAAATGCTCAGGGATTCTGCATTGCGAATATCAGAGGGTGAAGACTTCCAGAGTTTAGGTGCCAATGAAGAGAAAGCCCGGTCTCCCATGTCATCAGACAAGTGTAAAGCATGTCCAGGAGTGTGTTGAGTTAAAGGCTCAGATGAATATTGTGGTGCTAGATTATTCAAGGCCTTGTACGTACACAAGCAGATTTTAAAATCAATTAGAAAACTGACAGGAAAGCCAGTGCAGATTTTTCAAAATAGGGGTTCTGTGCTGTCTTGCACTGCTCCTAGTCAGAGTTCTAGCTGCTGAATGTTGTACTAATTGTAACTTGTTTAGGGTAGCTTTCGGGACTCCAGCCAGCAACAATAGTCAATACAGGAAAATACAAAGGTGGTAATTAATTTTTCAGCAACAGAAAAGGGCATAGATATATATTATTATAATTTTTTATGTACATTTATATGTATGTATGTCTGTATTATATCATCTTTGCATCAGAATCCCGCTTGTGTGAGGTGTGTGTATGGAGGCAGGTCATTATTCTCTCCTCAGTCTCACACTATTGTTTTCCTCTTCTGAAAGTCTTGGTAACACCATCCTGGAGTTTCTCTCTCATTATATCAGCAGATAGGATTGTAAAAACATTATTTGTTGTACTCTCCCATTCACTGCGCTCTGAGTTCATCCAGCTTCGACCACTTCTGCTGCGGAGAAACACACACATGTAAAAAAAGGTTCCATTTTGACAACACTAGTGTGAGTTCTCGTTGTGACCCTCGACCCCTGTGTCCTCAGGGTCGTGTGGAGCACCCTCTGGTGGTGACAGAGCCGGCCTGTAACCCTCTGCAGTGCAGACAGATGATGTCGGAGCTGCTGTTCGAGTGTTACGGCGTGCCACGGGTGGCGTACGGTGTGGACAGCCTCTTCAGCCTCCGTCAGAACAGCACAGCAGATGCTGGAGCATCTCCTACAGGCCTGGTGCTGTCCTCTAGCCATCACTGCTCACACGTGCTGCCCGTCATTAACGGCAGGTAACACTCATTTACACGCGCACCGTAAGATCATTTCAGATTTAGACAGCACTTTCAGAAGAAGACTCTTCTTTTTTTTTTTATTGCAGTTTCCAGATTTACATACAGATGTATGGCACATGGGGTTGTCCACATTGGATACACAACACAAGCCAATCATAGGAGTCCAGAAACTGTAGAATAAATAAATAAAAAATTACATTAAGACATCATAAGAAAAATCAAAACAATCCTATTAAAATAGTTTTGTGTGCAATCAAAACAAAATCAGATGACACAGATTTGTTGCTGTACGATTGCAGTTCAGTTGTGTATGTAGTGTTTTTTAACCCATATTGTGGCACCCAGTATCTACTATATACACATGAAACCGTGAGGATGCTATTTCCTTATGTGCTTTCTCTTATAAAAAATACATGAACTAAAATTCACATCTTTCTATTGTACATTGTATATTAGGTCTGGCCTTAATGGGAGAATATATTCTACTTGTTTTCTTCATGTCTCATTAAACTCCTCAGACTGTAAATGAATGTTGCAAGTCTCCTTTTCGATTGTTAATTTGATCTCAAACTCAAATAAATAATGTGACTGTGCTGCAGTGGGTTGTGATGGATTGTGCAGCTCACTGAAATGTCTTTCATTAAAAGGTTTTAATGCATCCATCAGTTACATGTTTATATTCCATCCCACGTTTATGCAATGAATTTGAGTAGAACCATGATTATATCAGTAAAGGTTTACATGAAATGAAAATGTTTTGAATTCAAGTGTTTGCATACAACATTTTATTTGAGTGTTTCTTATTATATCTAAAAATAAATAGAATTCAGCAGGGTAAGGTTGCACCACAATGCAATTTTCTTTTGACTCAGAGTTTTGACTGTCTTGTTTCTAGTCCAAATATCTAAAAATTCTTAAATCAAGAAGCATTTTCTAGACAAGTTAAAATACTGTCTTGTTTTCAGAAATAATGAGTCAAAATGAAGTGAGTTTTTCCTTAAAGCAAGCAGAATAAAACTAGATTATATTGCTTGTTTTAAGGAAAAACTCACTTTAATTTTTATTTTTTAGATTTTGTCTGAAAACAAGACGATAATCTTTACTTGTCTAGAAAATGCTTCTTGATTTAAGAGTTTTTAGATGTTTGAACTGGAAACAAAACAAAAAAATTTAAGTAAGAAAAGCATTTTCTGCTAACGTTTTTGCTTAAAGTTGAACATATAGCCCACACTTGAGGCTTAGTAACTCCTAATTAGTTTGTAAGTAGTTTTATTTTTTTCCGATTTCACTGAATATGATCATAAACCATTTCCATCACATGAATTCAAGAAGAGAGATCATCACTTTTCGCGATGTGTTTGATACTGTTGACTTGTCTCGTGTCTTACTCTATTCTTACTCTATTATTAACACAAGGACCTGCGTTATTTAATACAGGGTTTGTTCTTGATTGCAGGCTGGATGCTGTGAATTGTAAGCGGGTCAATCTGGGTGGAGGTCAGGCTGCGGCGTATTACCAGAGACTTCTGCAGCTGAAATATCCTGCAAACCAGGCCTCCATCACCCTGAGCCGCATGGAGGAGCTCCTGCACAAGCACAGCTACATCGCTTTCGACTATCAGAACGGTACACACACACACACACACACACACACTCTGCAACACTGCCTGGATATAAATTAAAGGTGAAGTTGGAATCAATTATAATACACTTGTGTATTTTTTCTGTAAGGTTACAGTTGAAGTCAGAATTATTCGCCCCCCTTTTGAATTTTTGTTTCTTTATTAAATATTTCCCAAATGATGTTTAACAGAGCAAGGAAATGTTCACAGTATGTCTGATAATATTTTTTCTTCTGGAGAAAGTCTTATTTGTTTTATTTTAGCTAGAATAAAAGCAGTTTTTAATTTTTTAAACACCATTTAAGGTTAATATTATTAGCCCTTTTAAGCTATATTTTTTTCGATGGCCTACAGAACAAACCATCATTATACAATAATTTGCCTAATTACCCTAACCTGCCTAGTTAACCTAAATAACCTAGTTAAGCCTTTAAATGTCACTTTAAGCTGTATAGAAGTGTCTTAAATATCTAGTCTAATATTATTTACTGTCATCATGGCAAAGAGAAAATAAATCAGTTATTAGGGATGAGTTATTAAAACTATTATAAAGGTGACATCGGAATCAATTATAATACAGATTTGTAGTTTATTGATGGTCAGTTAGGTTTCTGCTGTGTTTGCCAGCTGAGAGGAGTTGAAAATAAACATGCAGGTTTAATAAACTAAGTGTATTTATGTGCCATAATAAAACCCAAACTGAATCTGCGCCAACAGAAATCCACAGATCTTTAAGCCCACTGTTTAATTATTTTCATGTGTACATATATATTTATTCAGATTTTATATTGAGTGATATGCAAACATCTTAATGGTTTATGTTAAGGCTGCATGATAAGCAAAAAACTGACATTGCAATACTAAATGTTTTGCGATATTGAGTATATTTTTTCCTATGGCTCTATTTAGGTTGACTGGGGGGATTTCATAGTTCAGTGCATCTGGATAAAATATAATAAACCAATTACAAGCATTGATAAATAAAGTAGAGCAACGATACAAATAAATTAATCTGTATTTTATGATTTTCTGGGAGCCGAGCAGTATTTAGACACACAAATTGCATGATCAAATGTAAAATAACACTGTTGTCTTCATCGTGTATATATAATTCATTCATTCATTCATTCATTCATTCATTCATTTTCTTTTCAGCTTAGTCCCTTTTATTAATCCGGGCTCAAACCAGCAACCTTCTTGCTGTGAGGCGACAGCACTACCTACTGCGCCACTGCATCACCCTCTTGTATATAAATAAAATGACTAATTGCAATTCCTCCCAACAGGAAAAACCAGCAGCAATCAGGAATGCATGATTATATGCTGTCATGGCTTTGCAGCCAATAAATGTGATTATAATGGAAGTCAATCGGGGAATAACAGCATCAACATCACCAATCTGAACAGTACACAACAGTTAAAAAGATAAGAAGATATAAAGCGATATAGCTTGCAGTGGTGTTTTTAACAGGGTAGAATGGGTGTTTAATTACGCTACCATTGAGAAATGTAGGCTTTTCAGTTCTAGTCATATGCACATTTACAGATGTAATGCAGTTCTTCCTGTGTTTATGTCTGAACTGTGTTGATGTGACAGAGCTGGAGAAGTGGCGCAGTCCAGAGTTCTACGAGAGCGAGGTGCACCGCGTCCAGCTGCCGTTCTCAGGCCGCTCGGCTGGAGTGTGTGTGAGCGCGGAGGAGCGCAGCGAAAGAAGAGCGCAGCAGCTCAGACGCATACAGGAGATCAACAGCCGGCGCAGAGAAGAGAGAATACTGGAGGACCAGAAACGCCTGGACACACTGCTGGCTGTGCAGGTACACCAGACACTGACGAACATGCCTTTATTTCTAGTGTGTTTGAGTCTTCTCATTATATCTGAAAGATAACCAGAAATCACCAGGCATCACACTGCAAAAATTGCTTTTCTTACTCAGAGTTTTTCTTGTTTCTAGTCCAAATATCTACAAATTCATAAATCAAGAAGCATTTTCTAGTATAAAATATAGTCTTGTTTTAAGAAATAATGAAGTGAGTTTTTCTTTAAAACAAGCACAAATGAGGGAAGCAGAACAATGTATTTCAAAAGGAAAAACAACAAAAGGGGAGGAGCTACTCTATGCCCCGCCCGCTCTTCGTGTTTCAGCTGAGATTACATCAAATATCAAATACAAAGGCAAAATTCAAAGCACTTCACAGGCTTTAATGCTGCTGTTATGTCCTGTCAGGATCTGCTGGAGGACGGGGCTCTGGAGCTCTTCCACAGGAGTCTGGTGGAGCTGAACATGGATTCAGCAGAGGAGCTGCAGTCATACATACACAAACTCAGCCTGAGCCTGCAGCAGCACCGCATACTGAGAGCAGAGGTTTGGCAGATCTCCCAAACATACTAATAAAACTGTGTGTGTGCGCACATATATATATATATATATATATATATATATATATATATTATAGGTGGTCATAGATAGATATTTTAAATCTAGATTAATACGGTTCATTTGAATTCTGCTGAAGGCATTCAGAACATGTGTGCTACCCAAATAATGACTGAATGGGTTTCTCCAGCCCATTGTGGTGCATTAGACCAGGGGCTCATCTCATGTTTCCACAATGCATCACAAACTGCTTGAGGAACTGTTCTACTGTGATAATTGGTGATGAAGATAAATGATGTTCAATAAGATGTACTTGTGTTTACTCACTGTTTATTCAGCTAAACATCAGTGTTGAGCTGTAGGCCTACATAAGCTCCAAACAGCCATTATTGATGAGCTTAATCTGACTAAAGTCATCACTGAACTAAACAGAAATGAATAAAGACGTGGAGTATGCAGATATTAGTGGAGGATTATTGAAGGAAACACCACAATCAAACTATTACCATCATGTAGGACTTTCAACATATTGTCCAACAAGATACACACACACACACACACACACACACACACACAAACACACACACACACACATCGTGAAATGCAGAAGTTTTGTTCTTTCCATTTGGCGTGTGTTATTAAACTCCAGAACACTCTCACCAGTCCTTCCTCCTCATTTGCGTCTAATACTCCAGTTTGTGATGGGGGCATGAATGAAATGTTCATGAGTGAATGTGAAGCTGCTGAACTGCAGTTAAAGTCACCCAAAATGACAGGAAACTCCTACATGAAAGCACTTGACGTAAACACCTTCATTATATTATTGTCTATTAAGGTGAATAACTAGACTACAGATGTCCATGTGAGTGTAGTCAGTCGTGTCTTCAGAGTAAGAGAAAGATCCAGAAGGGCATCCTGCTGATTTGATTCAGAAGGGCACTGTTTTGTCAGACGCTCACCGGTTTGACTTTCATTCATCATCATTCATTGTAAAAAGCAGACGCTCCATTTTATCTGTAGATGTTTTACTGGAACACATAAACTCTACAGGTGTCTGATAGTTAGATGCAGAGCTCACATTAATCAGACTCACTCTAGTGAACTGCATCCATGTCAGCACGTCACGTCTGATGTGGTCATTTCACAGTAGGAACACACACAGGGTCCAAGACTCGCTCTCACCACCTACAGTGCAATTCAGCCAGGTATACATCCACGCTAAAATATCAAGGTGAAAGTCATCATAGCTGGCGTAGAATAGACCCAGCTCACAACCCAACTCTGAGAATAAATTACGCCGATATTTGTTTTTAGCGCCCAAGAAGAGTCTCACGTTACCGCAGCACATTAACGCCGATAACAGACCACCAGTAATATATATATATTTATCTCACAAACATACATACACACACACACAGTTAAAGTCGGAATTATTAGTTCTCCTGTATATGTCTTCCTTAATTTTGGTTTAACAAGCTGATGAACAACCAATAACTTCTTTTCTCTTCACCATGATGACAGCACATAATATTAGACTAGATATTCTTCAAGACACTAGTGTTTAGCTAAAGTCACATTTAAAGGCTTAACTAGGGTAATTAGGGTAAAGTTAGGGTAATTAGGCAAGTCATTGTATAACAGTGGTTTGTTCTGGAGACAATCCAACACTAATATTGCTGAAGGGGGCTAATAATATTTACCTTAACATGACTTTAACACTATTAAAAACTGCTTTTATTCTAGCCCAAATAAAACAAATAAGACTTTCTCCAGAAGAACAAATATTAGAGGAAATACTGTGAACAATTCCTGAATCTGTTCAACATCATTTAGGAAATATTTGACAAAGAAAAAAACTAAATCACAGGAGGGCGAATAAATTTGAATAATGTTGAAAGTGCTGTTTGTCTTAATGTGATGATGCGATGCGTAACCTCATCTTGCTCCAAAACTGATGATTTCGACAATGAGGGTGAAACAATGTTATTTATTATTTTGTTAATGCTAATTCTGTTAAAATGTGAGGCTCAAGGAACGTGTTGAGTGAATGATAAAGCTGACTGTGATCTTGTTGAATCAGGCTGCAGAAGTGGAGCCGTCGGCAGATGAAGGAAACGAGCTGGAAGCAGATTTAAATGAAAGCGAAGAGCCTGGAAAAACCAGCAGCGCAGCACAGGTAACATTTAAAGATGTCTTCACTGCAGTGAATCAGGGCTGTTTATGCTAATGAGATGGAGAGATGGGCACTAGTGGGCGGGGCTTTCCCCCTCTGATGACACGTACAAAGAGAGAATGTCAATCAAAGTGTTTCTGCAGACTGATTTGATCAAGTCTGATTAGATCAAATAACATTCATTCATGTTCACCATTAGAGCCTGCTGGAGATACTCACACACTGCTGCCACACACAATACTAGGGGTTAAACCCAGCATAAAAGTGAATTTTCAGAATAGGTCCACTTCAATCAACCTGTGATAAGATCTGTAGATTAAATATCAACAATTAATCGATCATTGAGTAATAGTTAAAAAAAAAAGCCAATTGGCGAAAGTGAAGGAAAAAAAACCTGGAGAGAAACCAGGCTCAGTTGGGCACAACCATTTCTCCTCTGGCCAAACGTCTTGTGCAGAGCTGCAGTCTAGGTGCCGGAGGCTGGAGAGCGCTGGACGTCCATCGTGGAGAAGCTGCAGGTGTGAGTAGGTCACTGGCTGGTGTTCAGGCTGGCCCTTCGGGATCAATGCGGAGACTCGTCTGTCACTGGAATCAGTCTCATACTCTCCACTCCTCCATGACCACCACAGCAGCTGCTCAGGATACGGCCTGGACCAGGATTATAGAGACCTCAGGAATAATAAAAACAGACTAACATAAGCGCAGATGCTGTTGACATTATAATGTCTTTAGGGAAGTGTTCCCGGCTCCGGTTGCCCTAAATAATGCAGACTAACAATCCTTTAGATGATTTGGATTTCAGCAGCTTGTGTGTTATGTGTATGCTAATGAAGAGAGATGTGTGTTTAATCTAGTTTTACTCTGACAGAGTGTGTCTGCTTCCCCAACTGTGCTAGGAAGGCTGCTCCAGAGTTTAGGTGCCAGATATGACCAGATATGACCAGATATGACCAGATATGACCAGATATGACCAGATATGATCTGCCATATATTGTCATGTAGCACAAAATTTTTAAGCATGTTAACGAGAGAAAGAGCAACATCTGCTCATAAACAATATGATCTAATATGAAACTATTGCATAAATCATGCCGTAGACATGACATTAAATTACCTACTGCTACTACTAAAACATCCTCAGTAAACAGAAGATGGCCAAATGAGAACTTCTCTGTCATGAACTCTGGTAAAACAACTTGTCAAAAAGAAAATTAAGGACTGAAACCCAGCGGACAGATTAAATATGGGAATGGAGAAAAAAAAAGTGCTTTTTTATTATCAGCCGTATCATGCAGACATCGGATACCAGGCACTTTTAAAAGATGATGTAAATGGTTCATCAAAAACATCATATATAGTCACAAAATCACAATGGACCATCGAGAGCTGCAGTGTAAATGCAGCCTTAGACACTAGTGTGGTTTATTGATCTTAAATGCTGAACCTGCTGTTGACTCCTCATTCATTCTCTCTGTCAGCCGATGTTTAACGTGGCCGAGTATCATCAGCTGTTTGTGGGCACGGAGCGTCTGCGGGTGCCGGAGATTATTTTCCAGCCGTCTCTGATTGGAGAAGAGCAGATGGGCCTGATGGAGACGCTGCAGTTTGTCCTGGAGCAGTGAGTGATCAATGGATCAATATTAGTGCTGCTGTCAAATCATTCATCACATACAAATGAACGTTTATTTATTTACAATACTGCGTTTGTGTGTGTTCAGATACTCTTCTGAGCAGCAGGAGGCGCTGGTGAGGAATGTGTTTCTGACTGGAGGAAACCTGCAGTATCCTGGAGTGAAGGAAAGAGTGGAGCGAGAGCTGCTGGCCATTAGACCCTTCCAGTCAAACTTTAAGGTCAGAATCACTGCAGAGATGATCACAATGGAGGAAAAACACGAACAAAGCTACAAATAAATCATTTAATGTATAAACAAAGTGGACTGAAACTATGTAAAAATAATACAAATGTTTTAGACAGTTCAGTAAATTATCCACATATGCCTTAAATCACAATTATATTCAAACAGATAATCAGAAATACAATTTGTGGTGTTTAAATGTATATTCATAGAAACAACATGTTTAAACCGCTGTATAAGTTTAGACTATTGAAATGTTAATTTCACAGTAAAAACTGAGTTTAAAAAAATATGCAAAAAAAAACAAAACAAGCTTGTTTGTCTGCCTAAAATGAGTTCAGTTTTAACATCTGAAACTCCCCATGACAATAAATTAGAAAACAGTTCATATATTGTTTACCTTTACTAAATAAAATGAAGGACAACAAACATTTCACCAGATGATTGTGTGTTTTCACAATCAAACACAAGAATTAAAGTAAGTCATGTCAGATGTTTTGAGAAAAGCCGTCACGAAACTTTAGGCCATAATTATTACAAAAACTTCAATCAATTAAGCAGAAGCAGACAAAAAAAGGTATTTAGTGCCATGCATGTTTACAATTGCATATTTGGGAAATGTTTTAAAAAAAAACAACAATCTAGTCAATTAGATTTAGTCAGTCTAATTCACTTTATAAATGCAGTACTGTGCAGAAGTCTGAGGCCACCAGCAGCTTTAGTGTTTAGCACAAATCATCTCTTTAAAGGGCATGGAGCAAGAGCAGGGTCATTACTTTTGGGTCAACTACACCTTTAATATACAAACAGACAATATGCACACAATATTCAGAACAAAATTACCTTCAGAATCAAAAGACTAGCATCAAAAGTCTGTGTTTAACGTGAGCTCTGTAGCACCAGCATCAGCTTGAACTTTTCTTTGTCTTTTCTGAGATGGTGTGCAATTTACCCTCAAGCATCTTTCAGCATTTCCCAGAGTTCTTCCTTCGATTTAGCATGGTCTATTTCACTTTTTCTCTCCAGGTGAATCTCATATGTAATATTGCCTATACATACTCTATATAACATTCAGGTCTGGACTCTGTGTAGGTCATTTCATGACTGTTGTTTCATCATCTCTCCAAATATGACTTCATTACATTAGTAGTGTGCTTGGGGTCATTATCATGCTGAAAAATACAACTATTACAAATGAGGAGCTTTATAGTAGGAATTACCTGATTACATTCACAATCCCATCAGTTCAGGCAATATCGACAACAGAAATACAGATCAGACCAAATCAGACACTCCAGTGTTTTTCATTCATTCTTCCACCTTTCTCCCACATGTCCTAAACAATTAGACTCAAAGAAATCCGTCTAGAAGCTGTATTTTCTGGTTTTATTTTAATAAAGAGAATGAGAAGTAATAAAGGTCATTATACCCTCACTAAAAGAACAAATGTAGCTAGGGGGTTAAGACTTTTGCACAGTACTGTATATATGTTTGGTCTGATCTGAAACCTGTCAGATGTAAGGAATTTTTATGCAATGACGTAAGCTTAAATACGTGTTTCTAATGTTTGTAAATGGTGTGTGTGTGTGTGTGTGTGTGTGTGTGTGTGTGTGTACGTGTTGTTGTGACATATCAGGACACAAATATGTATAATGACATGAGTATGACACAGGTATTACAAAAAGGAGGTGAAATACGAGGACATTGGTGACGTTCTCATTTCTCAAAAAGCTTATAAATCCCACAGGATGAGTTTATTCAGAGAGTAAAGCTGCACACTGTCTCCTGTGATGGTTGGGTTTAGGGGCAGGGTGGTGTGAGGGCAATATAATATACAGTTTGAACAGTATAAAATAAATGGAAACCTATGTAATGTACCCACTTTTCACAAAAACAAACGTGTGTGTGTGTGTGTGTGTGTGTTTAGGTGTCTGTGGCAGGCCGGCCAGCTCTAGACTCGTGGTTTGGGGCCTGTGATTGGGCCCTCAGGAGCCCCGCTGACGCTCCTGGCTGGATCAGCCGTCAGGATTATGAGGAGAAGGGAGGAGAATATCTGAGTGAACACTGCGCTTCCAACATCTACATTCCCATGAAGATCAGTAAACCCAAACACACACTCTCAGGAAAACACAGCACAGACTCCAGCCATCCTGACGCCAGCAGTGTCCAAAACCAGAGCGATGTTTCTGTTTCTCTCAATCTGTGCTGATGGCTGAACTGCTTTTATACTGCTGACGTGTTTTACTCACTGAATGTTGAGTGACCTATAGACTGTTTTATTTTTACATCTTTAAATTGTTTATTTAATGTGTTTTAGTTGATGTACAAATGAAGAGAACATGTGAAACACTGTGCTTGATGATTGTGTTTTTGGACTAAGTGAAATAGTCATGAAAGAAGTCTCTTCTGCACTGCAGAAAATGCTTGCTTAGATTTTTTTGTCTCGTTTCTAGTCCAAATATCTAAACATTCTTAAATCAAGAAGCATTTTCTAAACAAGCAAATATATTGTCTTGTTTTCAGAAAAAAAAACAATTCTATTTTAACTATGAAAACATGCAATGCCAATGGGGTAAACAAAAATCATCTTGATTTTCCTTTTGACATAAGATTATTTAACCCATCATCAGATTATTTATCTTGTTTTAATGTAAAATTCACTTCATTTTGACTCATTATTTCTGAAAACAAGACTATATAATTTGCTTGTCTAGAAAATTCTTCTTGATTTAAGCGTTTGTAGATATTTGATCTAGAAACAAGACAAAAAACAAAACAAAGAAATGCTTTTTTTGCAGCGTGCTCTCCATGCCTGCATTTATTTAATTACCAAAAAACCCTAATATTGGCAATATTGTCACAGTTTAATTTAACAATGTTTTCTATTGGAATTTACTCAACCTTTAACTGTCATCGGTACATTCGTTTTCATTCAAATAAACACTTAAAAGAAAAGACAATTAAACTAAAGGAAATGGTCAAAACTATCTTTATCTTCACTAAATCATAAACCCAAGCTTCTGGAAAAGTGGAAGAAGTTCTTCATTTAACTTTCACTTTCGGAGTGCTTTGGACTTTGTTGTTTATTCATTCATTCATTCATTTTCTTTTTGGCTTAGTCCTTTTATTAATCCGGGGTCGCCACAGCGGAATGAACCAGCACGATTTTACGCAGCGGATGCCCTTCCAGCCGCAACCCTTCTCTGGGAAGCATCCACACACACTTATTCACACTCATACACTATGGACAATTTAGCCTACCCAATTCACCTGTACTGCATGTGTTTGGACTGTGGGGGAAACCGGAGCACCCGGAGGAAACCCACGCGAACACCGGCAGAACATGCAAACTCCACACAGAAACACACACTGACCCAGCCGAGGCTCAAACCAGTGACCTTCTTGCTGTGAGGCGACAGCACTACCTACTGCGCCACTGCATCGCTCCTTTGTTGTTTATTTTTATTTTATCCAAAACTTTGAATTAAAAGGTTAAACATGAAAGTGCTGTTATTATTACTCAACCTCATGATGTTCCAATCTTCAGAGACTTTCACTCATCTTCAGACACAAACTAAGATATTGTAGCTGAAACGTGAGAGCTCCTCATCCTCCAGAGACAAGACAAAAGAAAAATCCTCAAAATGTGTCCTCAGTGTTCAGCTGTAATCATAAAAAGCTCCAATAGCACTTTTGTAAACCAAAACAACTGTTAAAACGTTGCCAATGTCTTCCTCATCAGAGTGTGTTTACTATAACACTTTAGTGTTGCAGGGATTATTCCAATGCTATTCCAGAAGTTCCCCATGTTTACTCTTTAAAGGAGATTATCTTCTGCTACTTTTTTCAAGCTGTAATATGCATCTCTGCATCTATTTGAGTTTGAGCTGAGAATATCACACAGATGATGTCCTCTAGCTCTCTGAAACTGACCATTTCAGGCTTTGATCCTGATTGTGGTGTTTTGGTGACTGTCACTTTAAATGCAAATGAGATCGGGCTCTTTTCAGAAGAGGGCGGAGCTACAGAGGTATGGAGTCAATGCAGGGCCATATATACTTGCAGCATAGAAAAAGTTTTGCAAACAAAAAATAAAATATTGAGCAAAAATTGACTTGAGAGGTTTTTGTAAAGGCAATATTGGAAATTTTTTTTAACAAATATATGTATATTTAAAAAAATTGCAAATATTGTTTTTTTTGCACTGCTTGATTTTTATTTGCAGTTCATTATTTTTGTTTGCAAAATTCCTTTTTATTTCTAAACTCAATTTTCCCTTTGCAATTTATTTATTTATTTATTTGATATTGAGATTTGCATTATTATTTTTAATTTTTTGCTCAATATTTTATTTTTTGTTTGCAAAACTTTTTCTGGCCCTGGATTTACTCCATACTGACGTGCTTCAGTGTGAGTGTGTGCTTTATGCTTCTGTCAGTCTGTGTCGCTCCTGTCGCTGTTCATCTGTGCTTCATCTAAAACTCCACATCTATAATCCTCTTAGTCTATGCTGACATTATCTTCAGCAGCTCAAACACTCTAATGGCTAATGGACAGACGGCTGCTTCTCACTCAGGGCTGCTGTTTATGCTAATGAGATGGAGAGATGGGCACTAGTGGGCGGAGCTTTCTCTCTCTGATGACACGTACAAAAGGAGAATGTCAATCAAAGAGTTTCATTCATCGAGTCTGATTAGAACAAACACAACTCAATCATGTTGACCATTAGAGGCTGCTGGAGATACTCTCACACTGCTGACACACACATTAGAAAGTGATTTTGCACAATAGGTCATTATTATTTAAATAAGGAACTGAATACACCCTCAGCTGCTGTTCATTTGAAGCATCATTTGAGGAAACACTGGAACAGAAACTCTTCTGTAAAACACCTGTCTGTGCCGGAGGTCTACAGGTATACTCCAACTGCTTTAGATATTCACGCTTTAACATTATATACACTCAATTTAACCTCACAGACACTGTAAGAAGCTCATATTCACAGTAAATTCATTTAAATGAGCTGTCCTACCACACAGACGTGCAATATATTTACATACATGTCAAACATTGTAGAATATATTGAAATATATTTTAAAATATTAATTTTCTGAATGCACACATGCACACTTTTCTTATAGTTTTTGATTTGTCCAAATATCTACATATACTCTGAGCATCCAAAAATGGCTTACAAAGAAATCTAAATGTGCAGAGATGTGAGTGTTCACTGTTCACCACACATTTACATCCCAGCAGTGTTAAAAGAGCAAATACACACTCTTTAGAAGATAAGCAAGAGAAGGGATAAAATGAAACAGCAATACACACACACACACACACACACACACACACATGTATCTGAGCAGGCCCTCAGATAAGCAGATGTGTGTTGCTGTGAGTATCAGTTCTGTATAATTTAAGGAAGTGAGGCATTGTGAACAGATATGCTCTTTATAAGTTCTACATGCAGAGTAAACATCAGTCCGACGCTCAAACAGAAGCTGAAGAACACATAAGTTCATTAGTTCATTACTGCTGTGTTTTGCAGGATGCAAAGGCTGATTTTCCTCATCATATTGACGCAGTCATGTGCGGATAATCCAGCATTCAAAGCTCTTCTGTCAGAGAAGGCTCTCACAGACTGTAAGTTTGCTTTATTTATTCAGTTAGATGAAACCTTTAGCTCTTATTCTGTCTGTTTCATGCAGACTACGTTAGAATCGAGATGCCAAAAAGATTTACTATTAGAAAAACCATTAGAGTTTTAACCCTTGTGTGCTGTCAGGATGTCTTCATTCACTCTGGGCTGATTTTGAGTCTTAATTTGGCCACAACCTTCTCTGTGTTTCAGATAGCAGAAGGATTTTTGTTGACAAATCTTATTTTGACATGTATTTTGGGAAAATGCTTTGGATTTGTTTTTAAAAACGTAACGATACACTTTGGGTAAATTTACAGCCCTTTTTTATGTTTATTTTTTATTATTTATTTATCAGGATACCCATTAGCCACTACCAAGGTAGAAATATATTCTACCTGGGGTCCATCAAACCCAAAACAAAATTACATTAATCTATAACAACAAAGACCAAAACTAAACATTAAAATCCAAAATGCATGCATAACATCCAAATCAACAATCCACTTAATATTGTGCCATTAAATATTTCTTCAATGATTTTTAAAATCAAATTTTACTTATTACGAAGTGTTACGCTTCTTCCCCTTTTTGTTTAGGGTTGGGGAAGGAAAATAACAAAGTACAAATTAGAATTTAAGGAAAAGAACATTAAATAAACAAAACTGAGGGAACACTTCAGTCATCTGCCTCAGAAATGTGAAACAACCACAAGAGTAAACTTAAATCTTTTATTCTCATTAAATCAACAACACAGGAAGCTTAAGCCTTCAGGAGAAGGATTAACCTCTTAAACTTAAGAGCTATTTTGGGGTTTCCGCCTGGATTTTGTCAACCCAAATTTAAAAGCTTCCCAAATCCACATGCAGTGGTGTAAATGCTAAAATTTGGTATCATTTTAAAGAAAACCCTTTGACCTTTCATAAAACGCTTTTGAAAGAATTTAAAACAACTGTATATGTTGTCTGTGTTATAATAAACACCTAAAGAGGTGGTTTTTGTATTATTATTATTTTAATAAACTCAAATTTGAAAGTGTACCTTTTAGGTTCTGCACTCTCAGAAATAAAGCTATGCAATTGGTCACTGGGGTGGTACCTTTTTGAAAGGTACAAATTTGTAGCTAAAAGGTCCATATTAATACCTCAAGGGTACATATTAGTACCTAAAAATTACAAAGGTGTTCCTCTTAAAATTTGTAGGTACTAATATATACTTTTGAGGTACCAATATGGACCCTTCAAGTAAATTTGTACCTTTTAAAAAGATAAACCCCAGTGACAGCTCACATATCTTTATTTCTGAGAGTGTGTGTGGTCTAGGTTGCTGTAATTAATTTTGGTGGTTCCTGCACATGTCTGTATAGGAAAAAAGAAAAATGTATCTACTATAATCTATGCAGAAGCTATTTGTATTCCAACTGCTGAGATGTGCTATACCATTTATGTAATTTCCACCTCATTTTGAAAGCCTTCCATATCCAAATGCAGTGGTAGAAATGAAAAAACTCCAGTGTTACTGAACAGAAAACCCTTTGAATTTATATAAACTGCTGAAAGATATAAATAATATTTATGTTTTCTGTTTTATGATGAACCTCTTCAACTTTGGCTGCTTTTTATTTTTTGTTCTAAAATGCTTCTCTAAAGTGTGTAGATTATCTAGAGAATTTGGCTACTCCAGACAGTTCTGCTTAAAACCAGCAGAGAGCAGCAAACACTAGGAAAAAGAACTGTCTCTATCATATAGTATGCGAGAATTATTGTAATTCAACTAAAACAACAAACAAAGCAGGAACTAGCTTAGGAGGAGTACTAAATAACCTAGTTCAGGTAAAAGAAAATAAATAAAACAAAAAAAAACAAAGGCTTTTCTTAAGTCCCTTACGATGAATAAACACAGTCAAACAGGTACAAAAATAAAAATGGCACCCTCTCTCTACAGCTTCCTTTTGTAAATCAAAAAGTCAGACCAAAAAAACAATGCAGATACCTTTTAAATACCACACAAAGAGTATATTTAAATAATAACTAAGAAAGCAGACACAATGCCTGTTAGTTCCACAACACAAGGCAAACACCAAGTTTCTTCACAAGTTAAACTGTACCCAATAGCTCAATAAACTTCTCACATCACACAACAGGTCAATACCCAACAAGTATGTGACACACAAGTCTGGAGCAGGGGTGAAGTGAACTTCTCCTTGGGTTGAGGCACACTGCTCTTTTGTAGCAGCGTGTCACTGCAGCCCGCTCACAATGATGAGCACTCCTGAGCCTAATCAGCTCTACCTAGCAAGAAGGCAGAGTAAAGCCGCGGCCACACTGGGCTTTTCTCCCCATAGACTTCCATCAGACCGGAAACGCAGGGTCATGCGTTGGAGTTTTGCAGGTTGCTGTGGTGTAAAGTTCAAGCTTGGTGAACTCTGACCTGTGAAATTGCATCACTTGACTGCGTGAGACCAATCCAGGATCAAACATGACCTCTCTGAACAGAAATTGAAAACATGGAGCAATCGCTCGCTTTATTAATGTCTAATCATCTTGTTTAATCAAGCCCCTTTCGCAGCGGCGTACGACAGAATTTCACAAGCTCAAACTCTAGTGTGACTTCGGCTGAAGAGTGGGAGAGAAACACACAATCTCACAACATAACCACTCCCAATGGGCAGTAAACACACAATAAACAAACAATAATAATAATAAATACATCCAAGGGATGTAACAAAAGCATGTAATGTCTGATGGCAATTACACTATCCTTCACCAGTAACCAACCTAAAGTTGTATGTATTTCCATAATGTTACCTCTTCTATTAGTCGTGCAGCTTGATTCTGGACTAACTGTAAATAAAGTCACTAGTTCTTGATGAGCAGATGCCTTCCCTCATCATTAGTTCATAATAAAGTAGTGTTTAGTTGACATAGCTATAAGGATCTGCATCATTATGTGCTGTTATTGTAAAGTGTTACTGTTTCTGTGTGTGTTCAGTGTCTCACATGATGCCTGTCTGGATACAAAGCAAAATGAAGAGCACCACAATCCCAGACATCCATGGTAAAGTGGACATTGGGATCGGCTCGGTGCACTTCGTCCTCTCACAGTCAGTAAAAACACAAACAATACAAAACATTCGCTCCATTATTGTGGATTTTTAATGCATTTTAATTCCAAACACAACATGCTCTGTGTATTCAGTCAGTAAGGCTAATGGACAGACGGCTGCTTCTCACTCAGGGCTGCTGTTTATGCTAATGAGATGGAGAGATGGGCACGAGTGGGCGGGGCTTTCACTCTCTGACGACACCTACAAAGGGAGATTGTCAATCAAAGTGTTTCTGCATCAAGTCTGATTAGAACAAACACAACTCATGTTGACCATTAGAGGCTGCTGGAGATACTCACACACTGCTGACACACACAATACTGGGGTTAAACCGTGCATAAAGTTTGGCATAATAGTTGCCCTGTAAACAAATGGCCAAATACTGCTCTGTGTCTGCACTAAGAGCTTGCAGGTTTAGAAAAGAAAATGTCAAATCTATCAGTGTGTGGATACTCTGTGTTTGGTAATAATGACTCATATTTATTACAAATGTCTTGTAAAAGATACTTCAGCATGTTATTGTCTGCACATTGTTTGTATTGTGAAAAATAATACACTGATAGCAGTTTCCTGTAAATCTACAGCACTTACGGGCAGCAGTTCGCCAGTAACTTACTGTAAATCATTTACTGTTTTTAAATTTACAGCACCATTATTTTGCTCTATATGTATTTACAGTTTTGTATATCTTTACTGTAAAATATGCAGTAATTGTCACAATGCAACTTTAAAATACAGTAAAATACTGTGTAGTTTACAAAAATAGTTAACAGTTTAGGCTGTTTGCAATTAAAAAGTGTGTGTGTGTGTATGTGCGTGTGTGTGTGTGCGTGCATGCGTGTGTGTGCGTGCATGTGCGTGTCCCCAGAATGCGTGTTGTGCAGTCCAGAATGGCTGAGCCGTCGCTGGTGTTTGTAAAGGGAACAGGAATATCTCTGGAGGTCCGTCAGCTCTCATTGGCTGTTTCTGGCAGATGGGGAACAAACTTCGGCATCATGTAAGCGCACCAGTGCATCATGGGACCTGAATCATATTATTGTCTTTTCCAGATTAAGGCAAATCATTAGATCACTGATGTCCATGTAAAAGTAGTCACAAGCCCCAAACCCAGAAAAAAGGTGTTCAAACAAATGATCAAAAGAAATATATTAATGCAATTCAAATATATAAAATATGAATTGATGTTTACTTTAAACTTATTATAAATATATATTTATATTGTTCAATAATAATGATTAAAATAAAAATTTTTGTTTTGTCAAATAATTTTGTTCAGTTCAGGAACCATTTTGGCACCGGTACTGTTTTAAAAGTTTCGATTTAGCACCTGGAACCAAAATAACCCCAAACGATACCCAACCCTACTGGTAACAGCCGGATAGCTGCCCATACGCTGGTAAGCGGTCGGCTGGTAAGCGCAAAAAGGAACGATGTCATACCGCCCCCTAGCGTTCCTTTAAAAAATGAAGTGCAGCTATACGTACCTCTGGCTACATAATTGACGATCTCCAGAAATGTATACAGGGCTACATTTTCAGAATGAGCCTGTGTTGTGTTTCTCACAGGACATGTTCTGTATTCCTCCGGTCTTTGTACTTTTGAGGTCACTGAACAACACCACGAGAACGCCAGTCCATTCTCTGCATGCTGGGTATTGAGTAACAGACTTTGCCATCGTTAGCTCCTCCTCATTACCAGCTAATCTGTGCTGATCACAAACCAGCTGATTGGTGGAGAGCAGACAGTGATGAAGCCATACAAACAATACTGAGACTTTATGAGCACAGAGAGTCCTCATTTCAATGTCTAAATGAATGTTTAAAGCTAAAGTGAATGTGTTTATAAGCAATAGTTGTGTCTGTTGTCTGACTGCAGCACTGACAGCGGCTCATTTGATGTGGAGGTCTACAATATATACATCCGTGTGGCCCTGCGGGTCGGGGATAAAGACGGTCACCTCTCAATCAGCACTGACTCCTGCAGTAATGATGTAGGAAATGTCTACATTCAGTTTCACGGAGGAGCAAGGTAAAGAACAGAGCAAACAGAGCATAAGGTGAGAGACGACAGTGACTGCCTGCCATCTCTTAATCACGATGCTCTTCTGCAGCTACATCTTCCAGCTATTTGAACAATATTTCAGTGGAAAAACCTCAGACATGATGCACCAGAAGGTTGGTGTTTTCTTCAAAAACAGAGTGATCAGTTTAACACCATCACAGACCCTGCTGCTTCTCAAATTCCTCATACTGTCTTTCTAATAGATTTGTCCAGCAATCCAACAAGCAGTCAATAAAATGGAGACAATTCTACAGGAAAGAGCCGGTGATGAACACACAGACACAGCATGATCTGTTTAGCACCATGAAAACTATTTGTAGGATTTTATAGAGTAGTGCTTGGATTAATCATGCTGAAATTGTGTGTGTGTGTGTGTGTGTGTGTGTGTGTGTGTGTGTGTGTGTGTGTTTAGTGAACATACCTGTGGATAAGTTTGTTTATCTGAGCGCTCCTCTCACCTCCGCCCCGGCCGTGACCAATCAGAGCTGCCGATTAGAGGTTAAGGTAAGGATGTGTTTAATAGTCATTATCTTTTATTGCCAAATAAATACAGCTATTATTAAGATTTTTTTCTACATATTTAGTATCCAAGTAGAATAATTGATTTGTTTAAGGGGGGTTTGGGCAGCACAGTGGCTCAGTGGTTAGCACTGTCGCCTTACAGCATAAAGGTCGCTGGTTTGAGTCTCGGATGGGTCAGTTGGCGTTTCTGTGTGGAGTTTGCATGTTCTCCCAGTGTTGGCGTGGGTTTTCTCCGGGTGCTCCGGTTTCCCCCTACAGTCCAAACACATGCGCTTTAGGGGAATTGGGTAGGCTAAATTGGCCGTGTTGTATGTGTGTGTGTGTGTGTGTGTGTGTGTGTGTGTGTATAGGTGTTTTCCAGTACTGGGTTGCAGCAGGAAGGGCATCCGCTGTGTAAAACATATGCTGAAATAGTTAATGGTTCATTCCGCTGTGGCGACCCCTGTTTAATGAAGCAACTAAGCTGAAGGAAAATTAATGAATGAATATTATTATTATTTTTTTTATTATTATTTAGTAGAGTCATCTATGCAAATTGCAGTTATTCTATGCTATGAGCAGTGTTGCCAGATATATCTGACTGTTTCCAACCCAAAAACTATCCAAAGCGGGGGGGAGATGGCATGCCTTTAGAAGATCATAACTGATTCTAAAGTTCAGGACAGGTGGTGGTGGTAGTGGGGGGAGGTTATGGAGAAAGATGGCATCTTTTGGGGAGATCATGATCGGTTTACAAGCAAAGACCGAGGGCAAAGGGGGGAGGGGTGTAGGGATGCAGGTTCAGGTGCTGGCTTGTGCCCAAATTTTCACTACCCGCCTATGTCATTTTTAACCCGCACAACCAAATTCAAATCTGCCCAATCTGGCAACACTGGCTATGAGGCAAAGTCTTACATTTGTATTAATAAAATTGTTCAAATAAGTCCTTTAAAGTCGCTATGAAATGGAATTTAAGATTGCCCTTTTTCCTATATCATTGACGTACATCCCATTTAAATGGTAGATCCGAGAAAATTGTAGGGTGGTGCATGATTTCGTACACTGGAAACTGATTGGATTGTTGGAAGACGGTCATCACTAAAATCATGTCTAAAATTTGAAAAAAAAAATAGTGTTGACATGGAGCCTTTATAGCCATGTTCCGCATTAGAGTAGACGAGCCACAGGAGGAGACAAAACATCCATAACATCAAACATAAGGAGATCTGACATATAATGATAGCTGCTCTTAAAATAACATTAATGAAAAACTGAGGTCTTTACTCCATCTCTTTAGTCAAAAACAGAAGCAAACCGTCCACCTCCCTACTAAACCAGAATAGACTGAATGAATATAAATAAAGTCCAGTTTGCTCTCCTGCTAGTGATTTTGCTTGTTCTTCTGTTGACAGGCTGAGTTTTACAGCAGGCGTTCTCCATCTGAACCTCC
This sequence comes from Danio tinwini, assembly GCA_903798205.1. Classification (NCBI taxonomy): domain Eukaryota; kingdom Metazoa; phylum Chordata; class Actinopteri; order Cypriniformes; family Danionidae; genus Danio; species Danio tinwini. Next base: position 383,710 of record CAIGQZ010032406.1, read on the forward strand.
GTTCTCCCCCAGGGCGTTTGACCTTCAGTACTCAGACAAACACATGCTTTCACTGGCTGCATCCCAGTTCACGGTCAACTCAGCAGCATATGCGTATCTCAGATCTGGGGCTCTCCAAACCAACATCACAGATGACATGGTGAGGAGACATGAAGAAGCTGCTCCCTTTAAAAACATTCAAACACACAACATCCGCACTGGAAGAGTGTTTGCTTTATACCTTTACTAATATGTGTACATGCAGGGGTGCACATCACTGGTACACAGATGCACACGTGGGATGAAAATAAACAGTGCGCTCTAAATGAAACACATCACCCTCCATTGTTAAGTGCTCAAATCGTGTTCAAAACTACATTTTGAATTGTACAACTTGGTGCTAGTCCATACAGGGATTTAAACACTAAGGGCCCTATCATACCCCCAGTGGAATAAGGCGCAAGATGTGTTTGGCGTGATCTGTTGCTATTTTCAGACCAGCACAATGCAAATGATCATGTTTTGCATCACGTTGTTTAAATAGTAAATCCATTTGTGCCACTCTGTGGACTTATGGGCGTTGCTATTTTGAGGAACAGAAATAGACGGTGACATCGACCAGCTAAAAGCTGCTCTAAAGTCCAGCAGAGTGTGTTAGTTATGCACCTATGCAGGTCTAAACGCATGCACCATGGAGCGACACAACTGACTCTTAAAGGGAATAAGAGACGCTTTGACCATTAAAATCGAGCCCTTGGACTAAAATCTTAAAATGTACTAAAATCACAGGAGGCCAGTATGGGTGTATTATGTTGTCATTTGCGTGTTTCTATCAGCAAACATATGCAACATATATATTTTTAAATATTGCAAAAATTAGGTATATTTTATACGTGAATATGAGAGCTTACAGGATAGCTGAGGACTGAGCAACATCTCCAGGTATGAAAAAAGCAATGCACACCTCTTTCTATGAGCAACTGTGTGAAACTGAACACTGCAGACATGCATTAAATCACTCATTCATCTCGTTTTATGTGTCAAAGATACCGAAGCGTTCCCCGCTTCATCTGAACACCAGTCAGTTTGGGGTCTTCATCCCACAGGTCAGTGTGTGTGTGCATGTTGGGGATGTTTTTAATGTAAGGAATAATGAATGATGATAATGCTGCTTAATCTATGGTCATTCACAGGTTAAAACTACACTGTAAATACATGTGCTAATGAACAGTTTCTTTTGTATTTACTGTGTTTTGTGTTTGTTTGCGGTGGTGAATTGCATAATGGGATGTTGATCTCTGCTCTGTCCACTTCTGATGATGATAATTCAACTCTACAGTTTAATAAAGTGACTTTTATTGACATTTTAGCAGTCTGAAATAATATCAGAGATAATATGTAGAGGAATAAGAGTGTAGAATAGCAGAGAATGTGCTGCAGTTTATTAGAAGGTTTCTGTAGTGTAATATACAACACCAACACACACAATATATCACTGCACACTATTACACAAGTGCAGAAAACACACTTTTACACACTTTGAAAAGTTTTTAAGAACGTTTATGAACATGTTTAATAGTTTAAAGTGCTATATTGTCTGGGTTGGTGTTGTATATTAAGGCAGATCAATGCAATCCCTTAATGCATAAATATGCAATACACATAATATATTCCTAGATGTTTGCAAATATAATTGATGTAATTCTAAAGTGTTCATCCTGATAAATGCTGTGCTTTTTTCCTGGTCAGCTGCGCACATTGTATCCCGACATGAAGATGCAGGTGTTGTTATACGCCAGTGAGATGCCGCTGTTCTCCTTCACTTCAGGCCTCATAAACATTCATGTAAGGATGGCAGCAAAGTTCTCCGCTGTTAAAGCTGACGGCGGTCTGGTGCCTCTTTTCAGACTGGATGTGGTGAGAAAATAAAGGAACTTTCAGAGAGGTGTAAATGTCTGATCACAAGTACAATAGCTATAAAGATAGCGATAAATGATTGTTCTGAATGTAAAATCACAGCAGAGTTTATATCACAGGTATTACGATAAAGATAGAAACAATATCATTGAGATATTGATATCTCACTAACGAACAATAAACCACAGACAGCCACTCAGAATTCATTGAAATATAAAGGGCTCACACAATTGAAAGTTACAGACAACATTGTGGAGAAGCTTTAATGAGAACTTTAATGACTATCTAGAAAACTGTTGGTTATACCATTGGGAAATAATGATAATAGACATGTTACGCAAGGCAGACTATAGCAAACTGAAGTAGAAAATAAAAGTTCCTCAGCTGTCCAGTAGTGCTAGTTTTATCTTTGTGTTTCCTTTGGAAATGCTTGGTAAAATAGTTTGTTGTTTCCATTCCTCTAGACTGACTGCGATGGCTAAATTCATTTCAAGAGTTCACACTTAGCTGATGATTGATAATAAAGCTTGTTTGGCATGCTGTCCCGGGAGAGAGCCCTGAGCTCATAAGATCCTCGAGCCCGGGGCTCCCTCCAGTTTGCAAGGCGAGAGGGGAGTTTGAGCTCAGGTAGATCTGGAGAACTCCCCTGCTGTAGTAGATAATGAACAGATAGTGATCGCTCTTAAGAGATAACTACTTACTAGGAGCATGTCTATGATGCAGATTTAGATTAGTCAATTAACTTAAGCTGCATGTTTTTGGACGGTGAGAGGAAACCGGGGAACCCAGGGGAAACCCGGGGGAAACCCACGTGAGCACGGGGAGAACGTGTAAACTCCACACAGAAACGTCGGCTGGCTTGGTAAGGACTAGAACCAGTGACATTCTTGCTGTGAGGCAACAGTGCTAACCACTGGGCCACCGTGCCACCCATCTAGGAAAGGAGGAGTAGGTGTGGAAGGGGGTATTCTTTAATCAAAGATGGCTGTGACATGGAACTAAGGGTATTTATAGTGGCTTAGGAATCGTCTGATTGCTGAATTATAAATTGAATAATGAGGGGCCGGCTGCAAGCAATCATAAGCACATGATCCTAAAAATAAACAGGTGTGTATCTTTGACTGTGTAGATACAAATCTATTTGTTATGGTTCTATGTATCGTGCTTGGTGTGAACGAGACGTGAAAGATAAAACAGCAGTTGATCATTTAGGTTAATAAAACCTTTTTGTTTAGGATTGCTTTAAGTCAAACTCAGTTCCTGGAGCGCCGCAGCTCTGCACAGTTTAACTCC
>CAIGQZ010032406.1:397438-424161 GCA_903798205.1 Danio tinwini
CACACACACACACACACACACACACACACACACACACACACACACACTCTGTGAATGTTTGGGTTTCCCTCATCAGTGTGCAGTATTTCTGCCAACCCAGGCTCATTCTGAAAACGTATCTCTATATGCTGTACATTTCTGGAGAGCGCCAAATACGTCCCAGGACTTTTTTTTTTTTGTAGTTTTTGTGAATCCACCAGAGGGCGCTGTGTACACTTTTTCAGATCTCAGATTTCTCTCGCGAGTGCTACTCACACCTGCTGTTCTCATGTAAATCCAGCAGAGGCTGCTGTCAACTGACTGACCGACTGACCGATTGACTGACCCACCCTTTTCCTTCCCTAAACCCAACCAATAGTATTTTCAAAAGTACAGATTGACCCGCCCACCCACCTCCCTGAACCAAAATGATAGTGTTTATAAAAGCAATTCAGAAAAAGGAAAGCTCTTGCCTGATTTTTACCACATTTTCAGATTTCAGATCAATGTTTGGGCTATATGTTCGGAAGCAGCTCGTAACATACTAATGATATTCATCTTGCTGACAGACTCAAAGCTCCGATTCAGGAAAATAATCTGAACTTCCCATCACTACTGAAAGCTAGTCGCTCTTGTTGTGGGTCATCTTGATCATAGTTTCGGGAGAGCGGTAGAGGAAGATGAGCTTCTCGAACATCTGCTCCTCCATCTCCATCTCTCCCGCCTCACGTACTACAAAGATGTCATTGCAGAGTTTGAGCACGCGGTCCACACACGGCAGCTCCTCGTACATGATGGACCGAGATATCCCTGTGAAGAACTCCCGCACAAACTTCCCGATGACCAGCACCACAGACATGTACAGACCCACGATACTGCAGAGGAGACACCAGGCAGAGGTTTCATCACATATCCAGGCCACACATTCAGATCATAACATTGTCATTTGCATGTAAATTAACCCTGTTGTCTTATAATTCTGAGTACACTTTTACGTCCATCGGGTCAAACAAACCCGCCTTCACTAAAGCGCTAAACTAAAGCAGATTAGTTTAATTTCAGTCCTCAAGTCCATTCAGCATTTTAGTGGTGTGAAAATTATATCCAGCAGCCAAAGGACAACCTGTTGTACCCTAAATGTGTTCAGCCTTGATGAAAATAGGAAAGGATTATTTTATAGTTGTGGTCATCAGCATGTCAGAGACTCACCCGTATCCGGCCAGGAAGCCCACGCTGGGCGGGCTGGCTTTATCATTGAACACCACCATCTCTATACTACGGCAGCTGCTGGGTGTAGGTCCGGGCCAGCACTCCTGCACCACCCACCACTGCGGGGCGCTGTCTGGGGAGCTGCGGTTCCTCTGTTGGAGACGCACCGACAGTGGACGCATGAACTGCAGATCTGCATTCTCTGGCTCTCTGGAGAACTCTGGAGGATTCACAGAAAGAGCATATCAATCAGAACACTTGTTCACTAGTCAGTGCACTGATCAGGGCATCAGCCATTTTTTAGTGCTGTTGCAAAACTTCTTCCAGTGCACTGAAAAGTCATTGAAACACAATTTGCATTCTTGTTTGGAAGCACTTAATATGAATCACATGACCCGAGTCATCAAACGTAATGACAAACGAGAGACGTTTTTCTAAAAATAACTTTCATTTTATTATAATATTTATTTTTAACATGAAAACATTGAACATACCTAGACAGACTTATATATCTAGCATTCATTCATTCATTCATTCATTGTCTTCTGCTTTTCCGGGGCTGGGTCGCGTGGGCAGCAGTCTTAGGAGAGAAACCCAGACTTTCCCTCTCCCCAGACACTTCCTCCAGCTCCTCCGGGGGGATCCCGATGTGTTCCCAGGCCAGCTGAGAGACATAGTCCCTCCAGTGTGTCCTGGGTCTTCCCAGAGGCCTCCTCCCGGTAGAACATGCCTGGAACACCTCCCTAGGTAGCCGTTCAAGAGGCATCTGGAACAGATGCTCGAGCCACCTCAGCTGACTTCTCTCGATGTGGAGGAGCAGCGGCTCTACTCTGAGCTCCTCCCGTGTGTCAGAGCTCCTCACTCTATATATAAGGGTGTGCACTGCCATCCTGCGAAGGAAACTCATTTCGGCTGCTTGTATCTGAGATCTTGTCTTTTCAGTCATGACCCAAAGCTCATGACCATAGGTGAGAGTAGGAATGTAGACTGACCACTAAAGCGAGAGCTTTGCCATTCGGCTCAGCTCCTTCTTTACAACAATGGACCAGTACATAGACCACATTACTGCTGCCGCTGCACTGATCCGCCTGTTGATCTCACGTTCCATCCTTCCCTCACTCATGAACAAAACCCTGAGATACTTGAACTCCTCCACCCGGGGTAAGGACTTTCCTAGCAATCATTTATAATTCTTTAATAGTTGAAATGTTGCTGGTACACAACATACTTTTAAAAACGTAGTAACGTTAATATATGACATGTATTAGTTCTGCTGTTGTTTATAAATTCCGGTTTTGATGACGTACAATAAGAATGTTCTCATCTCATGTAAGTACGTGCCATTGTGTAGTGAACCAAGCTCACCGAAAAATGCAAAACAGTCTGCAGAAACACTTTGATTCTCCCTTTGTTAGATTTTATAGCTGATATTAAAAACTGGAAGACTATTAACTTCAACTAAATTCAGATAAAATTGCGGTCTTGCTTATTGGATGCAAAAACCTCACACGCAAAAACCTAGAACACTGTTCTTAGTTCAGTCCTCATCTTCAGTCCAAAATTTAGAGGAGATTTTTGATAACCTGTCATTTAAAGGCCAGATTTCAGCGTCTGTAAAACTGCATTTGTTCATCCTAAACTTGTTGCCAAACTTTGACATCTACTATAAATGTCTGATGCTGAAAAGCTTATTCATACTGTCATGACCTCTCGATTAGATTATTGTAATGCGTTACTAGGTCTTTACCCTGCTGGGATAAGGAACAAACTTCAGCTGGTTTAGCATGCAGCTGCGAGAGTCTTTCTAGAACACAGAGATATGATCATATTAGTTCTGTCATCACTGCACTGGCTCCCTATTAAATATACTATAAATGTTAACATTTTATTGACTACCTACGAAGCCCTGAACGGCTGAGCTCTCCACTATTTGAGGGAGCTCCAGGTGTATTATAGCCCCTCATGTCCTCTACGCTCAATTAATTCTGGACAGTTATTCCCAAAATAAGGTGGTAGATCTTGGTCATATCTGGCACCTAAACTCTGGAGCAGCCTTCCTAGCACAGTTGGGGAAGCTCAGACACACTCTGTCAGAGTAAAACTAGATTAAACACACATCTCTCTTCATTAGCATACACATAACACACAAATGCTGTTGAAATCCAAATCCTTTAAAGTATTGTTAGTCTGCATTATTTAGGGCAACCGGAGCCGGGAACACTTCCCTAAAGACATTATAATGTGAACGGCATCTGCGCTTATGTTAGTCTGTTTTTATTATTCCTGAGGTCTCTATAATCCTGGACCAGGCCGTATCCTGAGCAGCTGCTGTGGTGGTCATGGAGGAGTGGAGAGTATGAGACTGATTCCTGTAAGACCCCAGTGACAGACGAGTCTCCGCATTGATCCTGTGGGCCTGCCTGAACACTAGCCGGTGACCTCTCCCACCTGCAGCTTCTCTCCAGCCTCGAGCGCTTAAACTGCAGCTCTGCACAGGAAGTTTGGCCATAGGAGAAATGGTCGTGCCCAACTGAGCCTGGTTTCTCTCCAGGTTTTTTTTCCTTCACTTTCGCCAATTGGTAAAGATTGTTCCTCTACTGTCGCCACTGGCTTGCATGGTTCGGGACTTTCAGCAGTGAACATTAAACCACACTGAACTGAACTAAACTGAACTTCAACTCTTAAAACTGAACTGACACTGTTTAATTTACTGTAATCGTCCATGTGAAGCTGCTTTGACACAATCTACATTGTAAAGATAAATTGAATTGAAAATCTGAGGGGGAAAGCCCCGCCCACTAGTGCCTATCTCTCCCTCATTAGCATAAACAGCAGTCCTGAATGTTCTGAATGTAAACATGTTTTACATTGTTATAGTCTCGTAGTCTTGGAAAAAAACAATGATTAAAATATATTTATTTTCATGTCTTCTTTTAGACTATGCATTTATTTATTTATTGTTAGTAAAACTAATCATTCATCAATTATACATACAAATTGTTTATAAATAATTTGAAAGTTTTCCCAGTGATGGGTTGCAGCTGGATGGGCATCCGCTGCGTAAAACATATGCTGGATAATGCTGTTGCGACCCCAGATTAATAAAAGTACTAAGCCGAAAAGAATATGAATGAATGAATGATTTGAAAGTAAATAAAAGTTAATAAATCTGCTAACTCACCCACTTGCAGTCGATGAGCCACTTTAGCGTTGGGTCCAGACGCTCCTCTGATATACTTGGGCAGCAGATTCTCCAGCAGCCTGACAGCAGAAAACAGATGACATGAGAACAGAGATTCAGAGAAAGAGCCCATGTTTGAGAGTGTGTGAGGAGTGTGTACAGCGGCTGAGTGTGTGTTCCTCTGAGCATCGCCACCAGCTGGTCTCTCAGCACACGGTCTTCATACTTCACTGTGTGTTCACCAGCCGTCTCGGCATTCATCGACACAGAGGCATTTCTGCAGATTGAACACAACAAACATATGTGGCTTTAAATGACATACGATTGACATGCATTATTGCCAGATGTGCTGATTTTACATAGGACTCAAGTTTAGTTTGTTCAAAACACACAGTACAAACATCACACACATGTATATGTGATGATCATCTGTGAAATACATCACTAACATGCACACTACTGAAGCGCATGCGTACACTTCACTCACTACAGCTGTTTACGGGGTCCATTTATTATTATTGGATAAAAAGTAAAGTTGTGTGCTTGAGTTTTTTATCATAATCAATGTGCACCTTGGCGCTTCCATCAAGCATTTAAGCGAAAATCCAAATGTGCATAAAATTAGGTGAATGGAAACAAATCGAGTGTCATGTGTACTCCACTAATTAAAACAATTCAGTTGCTTATGGGAGAAATGACTAATAACAACAACAGAATACGATCAATCTACAATCACACGTGTTCATGACTATACTTAAAAGCAGAATAATATAATAAGAAAAGACCAGTTTACAACAGCAAGCAGCAGAACCAGCTGTTTAACATCTCGAAATCAAAGGAAGTGAATGAGAGCTGAAGTCAGGAGACAAAAACATTCCAATATTCCTCGCATGTCAAGAATAAGGTCAATAGGCTGGACATCAGCGAGGTTTCAGTGTGTGAGGATTAGTAGTGAGGTTATACCGCAGTAAAGTCCAGCGCAGTGTGATGTAGAAGTGTGTGGAGTTGCTGAGCTCAGAGATCATGGCGTCTCGGCTGGCAGGACTGACGCTCCACAGCAGACTGGCGTCGCTCTTGATCTTCGCCGTCACGATGTCTTCTGCCATATAGTTCACGATAAACTGCATGGCAGACTAATGGAGGCACACAGAGCACACAGATGATGCGCAATATGATGTGTTATTATTATTTTGTGTTATTTTTATGTGGAATTATTCAGAGAATATAAAAGCTGAGAACTTAACAAATATGTTAAAAAAGCTTATTTAAGATTTACAATCCAATTGGAAACACTTGTTTGGTAAACCACAGTAGCTCTCTTATAGAACACGTCCACTAAAAGCCATTGAGAATATTACTTTGCAGTCATGTTTTGTACATAAATCCTCTAAATATCTGCATTTTTATATTAATATAACCACTGAATAAATATATATTTACAGATATTTACATAAGTAAATAAATAGATTGAATATTAATAGATATATCTGTGGGTGTATAGTCTGTGTAAGCCTAGGTTACTCTAAACATGTATTTCTGGTCTGACTGAGTAATACAGGCTAATACCTGACAATAATTGGTCGTTTTGTAACAGCTATAATCATAATATGCGGGTTTCTCTTGGTTCAGTGGCATTGTTAACGTTCTGCTGTCCAATTTGGCTGACTCATGAAAACACTATAGTCTGGCGTAGTCTGTGTGAAATGTGTACCGGGTATGTGGCGAAGCGATTGGTCATCTTCTGGAAGGCTGATTGAGAGTATGGGATCAGATTGTGCTCCTGCGCGCTCATGCTGAACAATGGCTACACACACAAATAAACAAACAAAAAGCATGATGGTTGACACATCACACTAGTCATATATTCCAGTCTGCTGGTGCAACATATTCAAGGTGCTTTTTTACTTTCTTTTTATTGGTGAAGTTTGTTCCTCGCCGCTGTCGCCACTGGCTTGCATGGTTCTGGATCTGTAGAGCTGCGTATCGATGGATTTGCTCCAGTGTTTGGACTCTCAGTAGTGATTATTAACCAAAACTGAACTGAACTAAACTGAACTAAACTTAAACTCTGAAAACTGAACTGACACTGCTTACATTTACTATAATATTCTATATGAAGCTGCTTTGACACAATCTACATTGTAAAAGTGCTATACAAACAAAGATGAATTCAATTAAATTATTCCTCTCAGCCATTGTAATAAGCTGCTTCGTAAGAGCCAAAATTACTTTTTCCAGCGTTCTTCAGTATGTCTTCCAGCGTGTTTGCTATATATAATTAAAAATACTGTTGGGAATACTCGTTTCTGATTGGTCAGTCTCAATATCCCAAGGGTCTATAGATAACAACCACTGAATAACACCAGTACATGTTGTTTTTACAGAATAAATGTTTATCGGCAGCCCAGAGCAAAGAGGAGACTGCTTACTTCATATAATGAACAAATGAATGAAACACTTAGGTGGACACATCCAGCCTTCAGCTAAAATCCCTTTCACACTTAATGGTCATAATTGGGAAACACGTGGACCGTAAGGCCTAACCAAGCCTATATTCATCAGTAATGAACATACAGTACTGTGCAAAAGTCCTCAGCACTATACACTCTCAGAAATAAAGGTATGCGAGCTGTCACTGGGGTGGTACCTTTTCAAAGGGTCCATATTAATACCACAAGGGTACATATTAGACCCAAAAAAGTACATACACTTTTGTACATACACCTCAAGTACATACACCTCATACACTTTTGAGGTACCAATATGGACCCTCAAATGTGTACCTTTTGAGAAAGGTACCACCCCAGTGACAGCTCACAGACCTTTATTTCTGAGAGTGTATCAGCTTTGTCGGCCTAAGATTTAGGCACAATATATAAGCAATCAGTCTGTTTATTAAGAAGAAACAAAAAATATCCAGGTTTAGACTGTCATAACTTTCTTTTTCTGTCCAGGTGATTTCATACAGCCTCTATAATATTTAGGTCTGGACCCTGTGAAGGCCATTTCATGACTCTCTGTGCTCATCAGCTGTTTTCTTTCTCCAAATAGGTATTCACCGGAATTAGCGGATCATCATCATGCTGAAAATTAAAACTGTTCCCACTGAAGTTCTTCCCAGAAGGAATAGCATAATGGATTTAATCTGATCTGTCCTTTTCAACATTTACAATTCCATCAGTTCAGACAATATAGCAAACAGCACTGGTAGAAATGCAGCTCAAACCAGGACAAACAGCCTCTCTCCAACAGGGTCTTTCACATGTCTTAAACAATCCAACCAAAATAATACTAACTCTAACCTAACTCATTTATTCACCCTGTATAAATCTCAATTTTTAAAAAAAAAGTACACTTATGACTGGTTTTGTGGTAAAAGGTCAAATCAGTAAAACAGCAGATTTAATGTTGGCCAATTGCACAATACTGTACACATTAATAGTATAAGCATATTTCACATGCATTGAGCTTATATAATATATGTAGTGCACACATGTATTTCAGATAATGATTGCACACACCTCATATCCCAGAATGCTCAGCTGGATGGACACGTCTAAAGGCTGATTGGTCATCCCTGCTACAGATTTAACCAATGACATGAAGAGCAGAGGGAACCAGACGATGCAGATCAGAGCAAAAATAATGAAGCCGCCCATGGTGTACTTCACCACCTTCTTCTTCCGCTGTCCACGGCGATGAGGATATTTCTGTGTAAAGAAAAAATATATTTAACAATTTACAGTAATTTAAATCATAAAACATAGGTATATAAAATAGATCAGATATAACTAATATGCCAGATTATTCTAAAGTACATCACTCCTCCATAATTGCCTTTTTTCTCTCGTCTACATTATAGCCGCAGTATAAAACTTTTTTAGTTTCAACTATTTAACTTGAGGGAGCACGGTGGCGCAGTGGGTAGAACAATTGCCTCACAACAAGAAGGTCACTGTTTGAGCTCCAGCTGGGTCCGTGTGTGTTTCTGTGTGGAGTTTGCATGTTCTCCCCGTGTTGGCGTGGGTTTCCTCCGGGTGCTCCGGTTTCCCCCACAGTCCAAACACATGCGCTGTAGTGTAATTGATTAACTAAATTGTTTGTAGTGTATGAGTGTGAATGAGTGTGTATTGTGTTTCCCAGTGATGGGTTGCAGCTGAAAGGGCATCTGCTGTGTAAAACGCATGCTGGAATAGTTGGCGGCTTATTCTGCCGTGGCGACCCCTGATTAATAAAGGGACTAAGCTGAAAAGAAAATGAATGAATTTTATAAAAGTCACTTTATTTCCAAAGTTCTGCAGGTTCGCAGGGATTGACTGTTGATGTTACATTGTTCAACCATAAGAAGATGTTATTGTAAAGAAGATTATTAAACCATAATAGTAACGAGAGTTTTGTTTAAAGTTTTATTGAGATGGATTGTTGGTGATTGGATGAGTTTGATTGAGTAGATTTAAATAGACATAGAAAAATAGAGACCAGTTATAAAGGATTTAAGGCCTACAGGACAATATTAAAGTAAATTTAAGACATTTTTGTGAACTAAAAGTTTTTGAACTTTAAGACTTTTTAAGACCCCGCAGACACAGTGTATGTTTACACGCCTACAGTTAAGTTCATATGACCTTTTCTGCTTCTCTCCAGCACTTGAGGATGAAGATGTTGGCGTAGATGTCCTCCACACAGATCCAGTTGGACAGGCTGAGAGTGGTGTCCGTCCACACCCAGTCCATCACGGCTCGTAACTCTGTTAAGAACGGAACCAACCGGAACCTGCAGTGAAAAGTGGACAATCGGTTTAAGAGGAGGATGCAAGCACATCCCACAAATGAATTCATTTCTAAATATTACTTTGAGAAGACATCGGTCACAGTCATCAAGTTGAGTGCCTACCAGACACACTAGAGGGCACCCTACACATCACATCTGCTGCCGTCCTGACATTTTATCCTATTAGATTACCAACACTGTATTGGAATGGTTCTGAGGATAGGGTTATGGATTAGGTGGGTTAGGGCGATATTACAGCTTCATATCACACTACTCCACATTAAAATTTACACTGGTAGCAAAATTTGACAGGTGGCATGATGCATCATTAAAATCTGCTACCTACTTTTTGAAGGGAGGACAATCTGACAAGGTAGGACAAATCGAGAACACCGGACTACACCTCCCATAATCTTCAGCACCTCTCGCCTGATGTTCATGAACTTTGATTACACAGATACAGCTGCAGATCATCCTCACTGATAACAGACACTATTCAAGCATAACAAACACACTCATTCTTTACTTACAATTTTACGGTTTATTTCCGACAGCTGAGGTGCCGGATAAAAAATGTAATATAACGATTGTTAAATTACAGACATTTACTAGAATTTAAGGACATTTCTCTAATTTAATGTCTGTTATTTTACAGTAAACTTCTGTGATTTAACGGTTGTTATTTTGCGTTTCTTTCCAGCAGCTTCTTGCCGGAAATAAACCGTAAAATGACAGATTTTTTTTACAGTGCAGTATTGATCCATGTCCTACTGTTCCTTGTTTTCATGTTTTGTTCTGTCTGGTTTTTGGTTCTTGCACTGTTTTTTGGATTGCTGTTTCCTGCCTGCCCTGACCTTTGCCTCTCTTTTGGATTACTCTTTTTGGATTGCCCTTGCCATTGATGTTTTGAGCCCTGCCTGCTCACCATTCTCCTGAAATATAGCTGCACATGGAGCTCCATCTATGTTGTCACGCCCTCATCATTACAACATCCAAATAACATTTATTATGTTATCCTCCGCTCGTTCTACACCTGCACCGTGGAGAGCATCCTGACTGGCTGCATCATCACCTGGTACGGGAACAGCACCAGCAGCAATCGCAAAGGTCTACATAGGATTGTGCGAACTGCTGGACGTGTAGTAGGAGGTGAGCTTCCCTCCCTCCAGGACATCTACACCAGGAGGTGCATGAGGAAAGCCAAGAGAATCATCAGCGACTCCAGCCACCCAAGCCATAGACTTTTCTCTCTGCTACCCTCAGGCAGACGGTTCCGCAGCATTCGGTCACGCACCAGCCGACTGAAGGAAAGTTTCTTCCCTCAGACTATCAGGCTGATGAACACTTAACACACCCCACACAAACTCTCCCATACCCCACACTGCACACCATAAAGATGTAGCATGCACTGCACTTTAACCAATCCATACTTAAACAATACTGCCTACAACTATGTGTACACCTATCCATCGTACGCATCACTGTCAACATTGCCAAATTTACATTGTCTTGTTTTTTGTGAGTATGTTGTTGTATTTTGCACTGACGTTGTATTTGCACTGTCATTGTATCTGTAGTCTGGAGCCAGCACCTAAGCTTTTCACTCATCATAGCACACGTGCTGCTGATGATGTGACAATAAAAGTGATTGGATTTGATTTGATTTTTAATACAGTATAGTGATACCAGCTGGCTTGACCACAGGTGTGTTTTTGCTTGTTTTCACATATGAGACTTTAAAGGGGTAGTTCACCCAAAACTGAAAACTCTGTCCTCGTTTACTCAGCCTTCACATGTCACAAAATTGTTTGGGTTTCTTTCTTCTGTTAAACACAAATTAAGTTATTTTGAAAGACTCTGGAAACCCATAACCATTGACTTCTGTAGCATTAGTTTTTCCTACTATGGAAGTTAATGGCTACACGTTTCTAACATTTTTCAAAATAGATTTATTTGTGCTTGGAAACACTTGAGGGAGAGTAAATAAGATGTACACTTTCACTTTTGGGTGAACTATCTATTTAGGGTATGGAAATTATCTGTGGTCAGCCGTCAATAGCAAACTCACCCCTGAAAGAGGAAGAGGTTGAAGTAGTTGTGGTTCTTGGTGAGGAAGTTTCCGAGCACACGGTTTGGGTATCCACATTTGATCTGATACGCCGAGAGACCAAAGTAGATGCACTTTACAAAGTACCACAGCTGAGCAACTCGGTTCCTGTTGAATCTCCTGAAAACATTGCAGTCAAATTGCTTTAGTTAGAGTCAAGAATGGGTCATCTACAATCTCAGAAATAAAGGTACGTGAGCTGTCACAGGGGTGTTACCTTTTCAAAAGATACAAATCTGTACCTAAAAGGTACATATTAATACGTCAAGGGTACATATTAGAACCTAAAAAGTACAAAAATGTTCCTCTTAAAATTTGTAGGTACTAATATATACTTTTGAGGTGCCAATATGAACCCTTCAAGTAAATGTGTACCTTTTGAAAAGTAATAGATCTGGGATTGTACCTGTGTGTCAGGGTGTCCCACAAGGCTCAGTTCTTGATCAACTTTTGTTTAGTATTAATATGCTCCCTTTTGGGCAGATTATTTAGAAATATGTCCCGGGCTATTAATTTTACGCAAACGACATACAGATTTATATCAGCACTTATTGCACTTCTTGCTGCAAATCATGGTCGAAACAAGCTAAATTGCTCTAAAAGTGAGATTTCAGTAGTTGGCACTCCATAATGTTGGAAAACCATGGGAGAAAGGGGCCTTTTCTTATAATGCATCTAAATTATGGGATGCTGTTTCCTTAGACTGCTTTAAGAAATTGTTTAGGACTCATCTTTTTAGTAAAGATGATTTGTGATTTACCGCTGTCAGTTTTTATGCAACTTGTAATCTTGCTTATTTATTGTTCTTTTTACTGATGATTCTGGTGTGATTTTCATTATTGTGATTTTAACCAAGTGAGTTATTTTAGTTTTGGTTGTATTATTCTTTATGTTTTGTATATGTTGTAGTGCTTTGAGTTCAGGAAAACGGTCTCTTCTGGTTTCAAATGGATGGAAATGATTTTTAGGACTATTTAAGAGGGAGATTAGTCACTGTGGCTGTTATTGCATCATATTTAATGCAAAAATGCCTTAATTTGAATCATTACGCCACAGAATTTAAACTCAATTAATTTGAGAAAGTTTTTGCAAATTTGCAGCTCTGCAGTCCATCTTACCTCTCTGTGACACCAGGCAATATGAAGAACATCCAGAAGTGTATCCCGAACACGAGCACCACCTGGAACACACACTTCCCTAGTAGTGTTTTGCGCAGGTAGAGCGCTCGGTCCACGATCATGGTGCTGAACTGGATGAGCAGCATGACGAGGAATGCTTCAGGAACCTGGTCTTCAGACAGCGACTCGGTTATATCCGCAGCCGCGCTGTGCTTCTGTAGAAATCATTCAGCACATTACACCATTAACAGATCATAGCCAAGACAGAACAATACATATATGCAAATATATGAGCTGAAGATAAAATGATTCACCGTCCTGTGAATGTTTTCCTCTTATTTAAATGTTTCCCAAGTGCTGTTTATCAGAGCTAGGGCATTTTTCAGTACAGTATACAGTATTTACTATTGTAGTTTTCTTTGGGAGAAAGTATTATTTATTTTATTTTGGATTTAAATAAGCTTTTATTTTCTAAACTGCTGAGGTCAATATTATTAAGAATCCTTAAGATTTATTTTTTTGGATTGTCTACAGAACAAACCACTGTTATACAATGACTTATACAATAACTCCACATCTATAATCCTCTTAGTCTATGCTGACATTATCTTCAGCAGCTCAAACACTCTAATGGCTAATGGACAGACGGCTGCTTCTCACTCAGGGCTGCTGTTTATGCTAATGAGGGGGAGATGGGCACTTGTGGGCGGGGCTTTCACCCTCTGATGACACCTACAAAGGGAGAATGTCAATCAAAGAGTTTCAACAGACTGTTTTGATCAAGTCTGATTATAAAAAATGCAACGCTTAGCATTAGAGGCTGCATATATTCACACACAACTGTGTTTAAGTGATTTTTGCATAATAGGTGCCCTTTAAAATGTAAAAGGGAATGGATGTTTGTGTTATTGTAAGTGCTAAAACTTACTCCAAAAGCCCAGTATCCAAATATAATGATGATGAAGTTGACCACGTCTATCAGGAACATTAGCGCGTATACGTCACACACAGGGCTGTACTCGGGGTGGATGATGTCATAGAAGAACTGCCTTATGGGTAAGTATATGTGTAGAGCACTGGAAATAAAAACAAATATTGTATTGTTTCATCTAAGTTTAGAAAAAGTACCCAACAGATATACAAAATGATGAGGCCACCAGTTAATGCACAAACTGTAAAAACATTTTTAGAGGCTAAATTAAAATCTAATGCCACCAAACATCCCATACTACTTTAGATTTCTGTCTACTATACAACTATTGTAAAATATATGAAAAAAAAAACTGTTTATATTGCCCAAAAGATAGAGGGCGCCAAATCTCAAAACTCATATGGTCACCAATGCAAACCGAAGGTCACCTGGTGGTCATGTCTGGTACTGCGGCCAAACTAAACTATTGAAAGCTCATTTTTGAAGATATCAACATCAAATGTGGAATATAATGAGTTTAACTTTGATTTTCAGTCAATTTTAGGCTAAAACAAGTTTAGTAAAATACATATTTGATGCAATATGTTTAAATGTATAAAGACAGAACTTTTTTAACTTTCTTCAGCGACAATCTGACAAGTATCTTCTTTAAAATGAGACCAAGCTTAAATCTATTGTATACACCAAATCATTTGATTTTAATTTCTGTTCAAAAAGTGACAGATAAGGGGTTGATTTTGTCCCTCCTGAAAAACATGTTTGTACATAATACAGATGTTGACTGAATATAAAGACCTCTTACAGCTCTATGACTGCAGCTTTGGTCTCCAGGATTCGGTCGTTCATGTATTTCTTCATTCTCTCCTTCCTGCTCAGTGGCACACTTCTCTTCTTCTGTGAATGCTTCTTCCTCATCTGGTTCCCATCTGCTGATATTATATTTAATATGCATATTAGCATACATAGATATAAAAGCAGGGTGCACTGAGTACAGTAAAAGCAGTTCATTAAAGACAAGCTTTGCATTATTTCTCACTACACGCAGACCCAAACAAGATGCTGGAATAAAGTGACTTTTCTTCCTTTGCTTGTTTACTAAAACATGTTTAATTAATAACACAGAGGTTTATAGTTATCTCATATATATATATATGAAGTAAGTGTTAATCTTAAGTGCACCCATTTGTGTACACTTAAAACAGCACCATGATACAGAACCATTAACAGACAGTTCCCCCAAATATTGAAATATTGACTATTTTTGACTTTCTTTCTTCTGTTGAACATGTAATTAATGACTTGAGGTTTGAAACCTCACTAAATAGTGCGTAAATGTTCTTTTCCGGTGTGAAATATCTCTTTAATTGCAAATGTAATTCACTCACTCTTGAATTGTTCAAAACCTATTTGATATCTGGTAACATTTTAGTTTAAGTACAGATTCTCACCAGGGCCGGCGCGTCCATAGAGGCCTAGAGCAGCATAATAATGAGGGCGGCAAATGCGCCCCGTGGCCTAACCCAACGTACTGACTTTCATCCACAACATCAACAGAACACTTGCATAATAGGGCTCTGGCATAATAGTGAGGGCGGCAAACGCTCCCCGCCGCCCAACCCAACGTACTGACTCATCCGCAACATCAACCCCCCGTCCTCACTTTATGAACTGGTCAGGTTCGTTTTCACTTTCGGGTTGAGGGCGGTGTGCTAGTCCATTGCCTAGAGCGGCAGTTCGGCTTGCTCCGGCCCTAATTCTCACTAATAAACAGTGTTTTCAAGAGTTCACATTAGCTGATGATTGATTATAAAGCTTGTTTGGCATGCTGTACCGGGAGAGAGCCCTGAGCTCATAAGATCCTCGAGCCTGGGGCTCCCTCCCATTTGCGAGAGGGGAGTTTGAGCTCAGGTAGATCTCGAGAACTCCCCTGCTTGTTTATGGTGAATGCAAATTAGGAATTACTATGAAAAGATATATATTACTGATTAAGTGCTCGTCTATGGTGTCCATTTGGTTTGGTCAATTTACATATGTCGCATATCTTTGGCCTGTGGGAGGAAACCGGAGAGCCCTGGAAAATCCCAATCAAACACAGTGAGAACATGTAAACTCCACGCAGAAATGTCAACTTGGCCAGGAAAAACTTGAACCAGAGACATTCTTGCTGTGAGGCAACAGTGCTAACCACTGGGCCGCTGTGCCGACCTGTCAAAGAAAAGGGGAGGAGTAGGGGTGGAAGGGGGGATTCTTCAAGATGAAGATAACTGAGGTAAGAAACTCTGGTTATTTATAGTGAGTTAGGAATCATCTGATTGGAGAATCAAGAAATGTACCTTAAAATAAAGTGTGGCCAAGTTTATTTCTTCTAATAAAAGTTAATTACATTATTTTCAGAAGAAAAACACAAAATACGATACTTAGAAAAATGCTCATAGCTGGCACCTTTTGACTGTCATATCTTTTTTTTTCTATATGGGTCCCAGCAACCAGCATTCTTCAAAATATCTTCTTTTGTTTCAAACAGCAGAAAGAAACTCATAAAGATTTAAACCCAAATTTGAGAGAGTAAATGATGAGGAGTTTTTAATTTTGGTGTGAACTGCCTCTTTAAATACGTCCTGTCCTCCTGGTGCTGTGCACACTGGAGAGCACTGTTCTCTTGAGCACTAGTAAGTCTGCATGTTTTATTGTTTCAGCTGTCAGTTGTCTGCTATTTGACAGTTTACTCTCTTTTTAATTACTCCCTTTATTTATTATAACTATGTCAACTTCTACGAACTAGCATTTATTCCCAAAACATTGTGTTTTATTATTTTATCATTTTTATTCCTTCCAAACCTCAAAACATAAACAGGATTTAGAGATGTACATCATCTAGTACCAATAATACAGCCAATTTAGTTGATCAGTTCCCCTATAGTGCATGTGTTTGGACTGTGGGGGGAACCGGAGCACCCGGAGGAAACCCACACCAACACGGGGAGAACATGCAAACTCCACACAGAAACACTAACTAACCAAGCCGAGACTTGAACCAGTGACCTTCTTGCTGTGAGGCCACAGTGCTGACCACTGAGCCACGCATAAAAACAATTATGATAATTATATAAACAGTATTTACAGCTTCTGAAGACACAGGGAGGAGTGGCTATAGCCAATGTGAAGGACTGTAGATGATTTTGTGTGTGCATATACGTTAGTGTGTGTGTATTTATGTTTGTTCATATGGAGATCTTACCCGGTCTCTCAGGACTCTCTGCTCTCTGTCTCCGAAAGAAGGAGACCTGAAGAGGAAGGAAGGGTAGTCGTCTGCTTGTGTTTTCTTCTCGTCGTCTCGATCCTCCAGTCATCTTGTTTTTCTCTGTTTTCCTCTTTAGCTTCTTAAAAAAGTCTGGCATCTCCACCTCCTTGTTATCCCACAAGCCATGACACTGAAAACACAAAAGGGCAAAAGGGGCATTGCCCCCTCAGAAAGAATGTGTGCCCCCTCAGTTTAATAAAGGATTAGTTCACTCAAAACTGAAAATTCTTTCTGTCATTTATTACTAACACTCCCGTCACTCCAACCTTCACAATACAAATTTAGATATTTTATAATATAAAAAAATTATGAAAGTTGTGAAATTAATAGATAAATAATTAATAGAAAGCAATAGTCCAGAGATCTGGTCTCCGCGTCGGGTCAGGGTGTGCCTGTATAGCCTTTAAAACGTGCATGCGGCGGCAGAGGAGCACTCTAAACTCACACGGGAGAAAACTGGACTAGTGGAGGACATGAAGGCGAGCAGCCTAATTCATTAAATGCTTTGGTTAACTAATTCTTTAAATTCAACTCTCTAAAGCTCTAAAGGGAAAAAACGCAAGAGAAATCTGCTGTTAAATTAATTTTAGCAGAGACGCAACTGCCAGTCATTTTCACATAGCATTAAGTTAGCGATTAATATTAGAGTTTTCCCAGAGATGGGTTGGAGCTGGAAGTGCATCCGCTGCATAAAAACATATGCTGGATAAGTTGGCGGTTCATTCCGCTGTGGCGACCCCAGATTAATAAAGGGACTAAAGAAAATGAATGAATGAAATAATATTAATAAAAATGTTTAGTTGGACACTGCACAGTCTCACAGTAGTCTACACTATAATTAATATTATCATTTATTATATTCATCATTATTATAGTTATTAAAAGCTATAAAATTGACAAAACAGAGAATCCTTTTGAATGCTTGCTTTCATTTTCAAATCACTAACGCGCACTTTTACAGTTGTGTCCTAAACTGAAGTGTTACCAAGTGAAGTGAAGTTTGCACATTTCACCATGGACCCTTTTGTAAGGGTGTTATGACGCATTTAACGATCATGAGCATCTTAAACCCTTAAAAGTTTTTAATATTTTTATTTTTAAAAAACATATGAACATTTATATGTGTTTATGTCGTCATCATCATCTTTGCATTAAATTACACAAAACAGGCAGTAAATCTGACATTATTCTCTCCTCTGGCTGCCGTTATCAGTCTCGCACTATTGTTTTCCTCTTCTGGAAGTCTTGATAACACCATCCTGGAGTTTCTCTGTCATTATTTCAGCTAATGAGATTGTAAAAACATGATTTGTTGTTCTCTCTCCTTCACTGCGCTTTGAGTTTACCCAGTTATCCTCGGCTATGGAACTCACTTCCCCTGGATGTAAGAAGCAGTGATAGTCTTGACACATTTAAATCTCATCTAAAGACCCATCTTTTTAAGAAGGCTTTCCTTTAACAAATTTGATCATGTTTTTTATCATGTTATTTTATATTTGTGATGTGTATTTATACTTGTTTGGTCAATGCATATTTGGTAATGTTTATTATTTGTTTTAATTTGTTCTAGCATGGCTGTTGATGCTTATTTAAGGCGACCTTGGGTGTCTAGAAAGACGCCATTTACAAATAAAATGAATTATTATTATTATTAGTTATGATGGAATAACACGCTAATGTGAAAAGGTCCATAATAAAGTGTGTAAACTACACCAAATATTCCCGATGACTATGTGCTGTATATTTCTGTGAAGGTGAAACGCTTGTAATACCTTGAGGATGGAGCGATGGAAGAACAGAGCGATTAACTGAATGAGATCTACCAGGACGTATCCGTCTTTCTTCTCCACTCCTACTATGTTTGGCACCGCGAACGCTCGCTCAGCGTTAATGCCCAAATACGCTGATGTGGTCCATGGGAAGAAGCCAAACTGGAAAAAGTACTTCACCACCACTGTGAGCTGAGGGATGAGAGAGGAGGAGAAGGGAACATGTCAGGTATATCTGCATTTTAACGTCTCGGAATTGGTAAATGAGATCATTCTAGTCGACTTGGAAAAGTGGGCTCACATCATCACCATCGCCTCGCAATTATAGGAACATCCATCAACTCAAGCATTCTTTGAGCAGCATATTTTCCCTTATTTTATTCATGATTCATACTGAGCACTGTAAAAGAAGCCCTCATATAAGTGTGACTAAATGATAGAGGACAGATTTTGGTGGAGATACTCATTTTTAGGGGTGTCACAGTGGTGCAGTGGGTAGCACGATCACCTCACAGCAAGAAGGTCGCTGGTTCGAGCCCTGGTTAAGTCATTTCTGTGTGGAGTTTGCATGTTCTCCCTATTTCCTTCGGGTGCTCCGGTTTCCCACACAGTCCAAACACATGTGCTATAGGGGAATTGAATAAGTTAAATTGGTTGTTGTGTTTGTGTGTGAATGCAAGAGTGTATGGGTGTTTCCCAGTGTTGGGTTGCTGCTGGTAGGGCATCATCTGCATAAAACATATGCTGGATAAATTGGTGGTTCATTCCACTCTGGTGACCCCAGATTAAGCCGAAAATGAATGAATGAATAATTATTTTAAACACTGACTAGCTGACCTGAGTGTAGATGATAGCGGTCATCCAGAAGCGTTTGGTTGGTCGTGGCACGGACATCATGGCCCACAGGAAGATGAGGATCGGCAGGAAGAGCGTGAGCAGAGAAGCAGACACCACATGATTGAAGATCATCACAAAGTAGCAGAACATCTCTGACTGAGACTCCATCAGATTATACAGAGCAAAGACGAGACGCAGGCCACGGGGCAACGAGGAGTAGAATCTGTCCGACTGCTCGATCTCTGGAATATCAAAAATGCTGCATAAAGGAGGAACAAACAGGAACAATTAGACAGCATTTCTGAAAACCTCTAAACACTTCTAAAGCATCGACCTCATGTGTCTCTGTGAACTGCTCCAGTGCTTTTGGACTTTCCTCAGCACTGCAGATTTTAATATGTTTTTCTAATTAAACTCTTATTCTACTCATCAAGCGCAGTAGTAAAGACTCAAAGACCTCCCACGTGTATCACATTACAGAGACATATCCTGTGCAATGTGCAGTGTTTTTGTGGTGTGTGTGTTTTTTTGTTGCATTTTGCACTAGGGCTGGCTAATAAATCAAAATAAATCACAAACACAATTGAGCAGAGCTGCTTTAGTCATGCACATCTTGTCAGGGAACACATTCCCTGTGCGCTGAAGAGAGGCAGTATAGAGCATCTACACACTCACATTCATCTTTAATAAAGCTGGCTTAACATCTGCGACACAAAGTCCTCCACCATGTTAGCTGGATTGGTCACATGACTAAAATGCCTCATTACTTTCCAAAGCCTCTGTTTTCACCAACACAGGCTCATTCTGAAAATGCACCCCTGTATACATTTCTGGAGATCGTGAATTATGTATGGCTGCATTTAATATTTAAAATGAATGCTGCTGGGCGGTATGACGCCATATCTTTTCGCGCTTACCAGCTGACCACTTCTATGGAGGGCTTTCCCGCTGTTACCAGTTTGTCCAGTTAGCTCACCACACTGTAAAAAATCCAGCTTACAAATAGTTAACTCAGTTTAAATTTATAAGTTATTGTGGACATATTTTTCAGCTCAGAGTTGAATTTACTCATAAAAATGATTCAGCTGCATGTTGGAACTGTTTGTTCAATGAAAGTAAAATATTCAGTTGAGGAGACTTTACATTTTTATTTCTTCACATCTTAAAACAAATAAAAAGTTGAGTTTATAACTTAAAATTTTTAAGCAACCGACTGCAAAGAAATGTTGAGTTTATTAAGCTTCAGTGGTTGAAGTTGTGCCAAATTATTCCATAAAGTATACTTGACTTAAACCAGCCTTTTCTGTCAACTTAAAAAAATTAATTTGGTACAAATCCAACCACTGAAGTTTAATAAACTCCAAATTTCTTTGCAGCTGGTTGCTTTAAAATTTTAAGTTAACTCAACTTTTTTATTTTTTCACAGTGCATGCACGTTGGTGGATTTGAGATGCAGAGCGGAGTTCACCACAACAACAGGCTTTGAGTCCAGTAAATAACAGATCCAGAAAACGGTTCAGACAAAAACAGAATCCAACAAGCAAATAACAGGGTGAGAATGTGGTAAAACATGGTAAAAATCAGGCGAGGGCTTTTCTTTTTCTGGATTGCTTTTTAAATTTGTTCGTTGGGTTTAAGGAGGTGGGGGGACGGGTCAATCTGTGCTTTTTAAAATACTATTGGTTGGGTTTAGAGAAGGAGGTGGGTGGGTCAGTCAGTCAGTCAACAGCGGCCTCTGGTGGATTTACGTGAGAACAGCAGGTGTGAATGGCACTCGCAAAATAAAATTTGAAATCTGAAAAAGCACACACAGCGGCCTCTGGTGGATTCACGAAAGCAAAAACTGCAAAAAATATAGCTCCTGGGACCTATTTGACGCTCTCCAGAAATGTATATAGAAGTACGTTTTCAGAATGAGCCTGGGTTAGTTTTCACAGTCCACACTGCAACACCACCTTGCAGTTGGACAGCGTTTTCAAAGATAAGATTTCATTTCCTAAAAACGCTATCTCAGTGTGGACGGAAGGCTGAAAACATATTAGTGTGGACCTGGCCTGAGTAACATCAGTGCTGTGAAGCGTTAGTGGAGCTGCTCCATCTAAAATAACCTCACAGAAAGATGAATCAAGGCGAAAAAAATCTCCATCAAGTGGTTATCCTCTAAATAAAAACACCAGAAAAACCTGTTGCCTTTTACTGATAAACAGTGTACTTGATTGTACACTGTGTGTGTGTGTGTGTGTGTGTGTGTGTGTGTGTGTGTGTGTACAGGTTTATGCTGTTTACAAGGACAAAAAGTTGTAAAATGGCATGCGCATGACTTGTATTCTATTAAGATGGTTTACAAGGACAAACATCATGTCCTTATAAATCAAAACACATAAAAATCCCATGTACCAAGGTATTTTGATAAATTCTGGATGGGTTTAGGGGTAGAGGTGGGGTAGTGTAGGACCATAAAATGAGGGTTTTATACAGTATAAGATGAATTACGCCTGTTGAGTGTCCATGTAAACCATGTATAAGAGTATGTATACTTGTATGTGTGTGTTTGCGTGTGTGTACTTGTTTTTATATCCAGGTGGGAACTTATAGATAGGTCCCCATAGGCAAACATTCCTAAAAATCACTAAAGTTGTTTTTAGGGGCAGGGTTAGTATAGGTTTGTATAGTAAAAGCATCATTACATCTATAAGAGTGATATAGGAACAATCTCTGTCTGTGTTTGTGTGTGTGTGCATGCGTGTGTGTGTGTGTGTGTGTGTATGCATGTGTTTCTCACTTGTTCAGCAGCAGTTCGCTGGCAGTAAGTGCTCTGGTCTCCTGATTGAGCGCTCTGGACTCTGGGACCTCTTCATTTTTCACCTCGTGTAGATTAATTTGTTTGGGAAATTCTGTCAGCACGATGTCAGCTGTGTTTTCTTCATGTGTCCATCCGTCTGTCAGCTTTTCACATCCTTCATCAGGATCTTTCAGCTCTTTACTGATATCAGGAGTTCTTTTGTGAAAAATATCAACAGAAATTACACACTCTACCATAAGTGTGTGCTAAAATCATGATAACACTTATTTTTGATGCTCCCTTTAACATGTTTTTGTTGACTTTAGTTGGCATGTAGTCGGACCATCACAATTAAATAATCAAGTTAGTAAAAATGAGAAGCTGATGTTTACTCTGACAGGGCATCTCCATGTGCACAGAGTTGTTCAGAGTCGAGCGGTGTAAAGTCAAGCTCATCCACGTCATCTAGAGTTGGCTGGCGGGTCACCAGAAGAGTGTCATCAGTCTGGCAGCTAAACTCACACACACCACAAAGAGAACCGAGTGTTTTATTTTCACCATGTGACACATTTCAGAGTCAAACAGACTGGGTTTGAGGAACAAAGAAAATTGTGTTTATTTCAGTATGTTGATGTACTTCTAATTGAAATGGAATATTGAGTAGGGGCGGGGCTTTCTTTAGAGCATCATTCCCTCATTAAAAATGGAAAGATGGGCGTGGCTTAGAATATTGGCATACAGCTGCTAAGGAAGTCCTCAGGTTGACGTCAACAGAAAAAGCAGCACTCACGCAAGATGATCGAATAAATAATTAATTTATTATTTATTTCAAAATATATACACTTTTTCTGTACTTTAACTTGCACAGATTAATTATTTACCTTAAGAATAACACTGTGAGATAGCCACATAAACATGGTCATTTTTGATTTCATGCAGACTTTCAATGTAAAGTATATTAGATTGACCTGCAATTTTTTCCCTCCGTTTTCAATTCAATTCAGTTCAGCTTTATTTCTCTAGCGCTTATACAATGTAGATTGTGTCAAAGCAGCTTCACGTGGAAGATTATAGTGAATGTAAACAGTGTCAGTTCAGTTTCAGTGTTTAAGTTCAGTTCAGTTTAGCTCAGTTCAGTGTGGTTTAATAATCACTACTGAGAGTCCAAACACTGAAGAGCAAATCCATCGATGCGCAGCTCTACAGATCCAGAACCATGCAAGCCAGTGGCGACAGCGGCGAGGAAAAAACTTCACCAATTGACGAAAGTGAAGAATTTAAAAAACCTGGAGAGAAACCAGGCTCAGTTGGGCACGACCATTTCTCCTATGGTTTTCCTCCTCAGACATGATGCACACGCAGGTTGTCAGATTGACGACACAAACGGATCAAGAACATACCTGACGGCCGAGCCTTACACTAAAAGCTGACCAGCTGATGCTTACATTTGAAGTCTTTTAATTATTTGCTTATTAAAAAAACACCTAAAGTGATCAAAGACTGAAATATACATTAAATATCATATATTTTGAGCTCAAACACACACTCTAGGGACATCAGAGATGCACAGAGACAGTGGATGTATAATGCTGTTATCATACCTGGACAGACTGCTGCCCCATGAGTGTACGCTGTTGAGTTTGACATATCCCCGAGGGTAGATGCTCATAGCTGGAGGAGAACAGATCATGTCTTCAATATCCTCCTTTTCTGTGTCCAGCATGTCCTCAGTTTCTTGTCTGGACAGCCAGGTTTTGTAGAACTTATGAATGCTCTCATGATTGACATCCCTGCCCTGATAACAGAGAACTACATTATATCTTTAACCCTGCTGTTGTCTTATAATTCTGTTCATACTATTATGTTCTTCGGGTCAAAAAGACCCGCCTTCACTAAAGCTCTGAAATAAAGTTTCAGAATTGTAATTTTATTCTGACAATCTACTCTCAGAGGGACTTCACCTTGTTCTGCTGTATGCTCAGTAGAGTTTTCTCAAAGCGAAGCACCTTAGAGATGTTTAGGCTGTCCTTACAGAGCGCATTCAGACCGGATATGGCGTCCTCCGTCAGACGGAGAAGGAAAACCCAGAGAAACTTCACCGTGTTAAGAATTCGCCGGAATATGTGCTCTGCAGAAAACACATGCTTGAAGAAAACTATTCAAATATCAACACTTTAATGCGTTCATGATCCAGAAGCATTACACACAGCTATTTTATAAAGTCTGGACTGGAATTATTATTTACTCCTGACTAACTCTGACAAAGGTTTTTTCCAAATGTGAATAAAAGCTGAGAAATATTTTGTATTTCATGTACATGGTCTTATTTTCTTTTGGGTAAGGTCATGTTTGCCAGAGGTATGAATAATTTCAGGCTTGATTGTACAGTATATACAGTAGGTTTCTTTAAAAAAAGGCTGCAGAAATAAACTGCATGCTTTAAACCAATGGGGTAAACTAAATAATCTGATGTCATTTATCTTATGTTATTCTGTTTCCCCCACTGGCAGATTATGTTGCTTGTTTTTAAGGAAAAACTCACTTCATGTTGCCTCATTATTTCTGAAAACAAGACTATGTTTTATATTTGTCTAGACAATGCTTCTTAATTTAAGAATGTTTAGATATTTGGACTAGAAACTAGACAGAAACTCTAAGTAAGAAAAGCAGTTTGTGCAGTGTATATGCATCCACAGGTTTTGTTCTGTAGCACCTTTGGCCCCAGTTAGTTTGATATCTACCAGTTACTGCTGATATCTCTGTCAGCTATACTGTATATCAATACAGAACAAATACATAATATAGAGGAATATTAAACTTCACCTTTTTCTTCTCCTTCTTCTTCTTCTTTAAGACTCTCCTCCTGCAGCTCTTCTTCAGGCTCATCTTTGTCAATGCCTAAGTAATATCAGTAAACATTATCTAAGCATAAATACATAAATCTTTATAGACTTTCCCAAAATTATTCGCCCTCCTGTGAAATAATTTATTATTATTATTTTCCAAATGATGTTTAACAGTCCAAGGATTTTTTCACAGTATTTTCTATAATATTTTTACTTGTTCTAGAAAAAGTCTTATTTGGGCTAGAATAAAAGCAGTTTTTAAGGTTGTTAAAGCCATGTTAAGGTCAATATTATTAGCCCCCTTCAGCAATATTAGTGTTGGATTGTCTCCAGAACAAACCACTGTTATACAATGACTTGCCTAATTACCCTAACTTTACCCTAATTACCCTAGTTAAGCCTTTAAATGTCACTTTATACTAGTGTCTTGAAGAATATCTAGTCTAATATTATGTGCTGTCATCATGGCGAAGATAAAAAAAATAAATTATTAGAAATGAGTTGGTAACACTTTACAATAAGGTTCATTAGTAATGCATTTACTAACATGAACTAATCATGAACAACACTTGTACAGCATTGAATAATCTTAATTGAACATTTATTAATGCATTATTAACATCCAATCCATGCTTGTTAACATTAGTTAATAAACTGTGAGTTAACGAACTAACAATGAACATCTGTATATTCATTAGCTAACGTTAGGTAACAAATACTGTAGTAAATGTATTGTTCATTGTTTGTTCATGTTAGTAAATGCATTAATTAACATATGCACCTTATTGTATAGTGTGACCGATAAGTTATTAAAACTAAATAAAGTGTCACCAATATCTTTCAAATGCTATAAATGCTTAGACATAAAAAAAATCTGACATAGTTTTTTTTTAAAGCGTGTTATAAATAAAATGTATAATTGTTATTATTATTATTATTATTTAAAAAAAATATGGAGATTAAGCAAAGAACAGTGTGGTGATTTCCTCACATGGATGCAGTAAAATAACCTGATTATTACACTGCAAAACAAACCTTAGATTTGGCCTGGAAAGGAAATACATGTACATTTTCAAGTAAAAGCTCATTTTATTGTACCCTCTTGTCTGTGCAGCTTTCTTTTCTCTTTTCTGTTTTCTTCTTGTTCTTGCTGATTATAGGCATTGAGGGCTGCTTTCGGGCCTGCCACCCACGCTTCATACGCCAACTGTTGAGAAATGCACCAAATAAAATCAATAATCTGTAAGCATAATCACATTATATCTCCAAACAACGAATCATCAAGAACAGAAGAGCAACATTATGGGATTTACACTAAAAATAAAGTGTGCATAAAGTGTTGTAATAAAGAAAGCACAAACACATGTTTAGAATAAGAAGTGCAGACTTTGATTGGGAAGTGCTGTTATGAGCACTGAATGGGCTATTTGCATGTTTTTATTCCTGTACCTGAAAGGCTGTTTTCTTCATAGTTAAAATGTTCTCTTGTGCCCGGTCCTTCACCTCCTCTTCCTCTTCCTCACTGTCAGTGTCAAACATATCATATCCACAGTCTCCATCTTAATGAGCAAGCATACACACATGGGGTCAGTTAGCTCTTCATCAATAACACACACATCACATTCACTGTTTCTGTTAGGGCATTGATTATTCTTACTCTTGAGTTCAGTTATGGTTTGACATGACTTAAAGAAATGAAACCAAATGGAAGTTCAAATTGTCCTTTTTTCTGCTATCATGACCTACATTCACTTGAAACGGTCTAGCCACAGCTTAAGGACTGATAGCCCTGCCCTAAGTGACTCATAGCTCCACCATGAATGACTGATAGCTCCGCCCTGAAGTACATATAGCTCTGCCCTAAAAGACTGATGGCTCCACCCTAAATAATTA
>CAIGQZ010032406.1:426829-438870 GCA_903798205.1 Danio tinwini
GTGTGTGTGTGTGTGTGTGTGTGTGTGTGTGTGTGTGTGTGTGTGTGCGTGTGTGCGTGTTGTAGTGTGTCACTGTGTGCCAGTAGTTTCCCAAAACTTTGCGACATGTGCATGCCCTATGAATATTTAGTGTAGAAATGAATGATATATGACATTTATTCTAGCCGTATGCTGATAAAGTAATTACACAATCCTATTTAACAGCGTAGTACTTACGCAGACTGTAGCCTTTGATGGTGCAGAACATGCTGAAAGCCTGAATTAGCCAACAGCCGTGCTTCTGTAGAGGATCCAGATACGCACACGAGCCAAGCTGTTTACACAAAGCAAACACACGGTCAAGTCTACTGCTGGAGTGTTATTAATTGCATGGATTTGCTTGAGGCTAATTCTCTGAACAACTAAATTAGGCTGATCAGAAGATCTTCAATAGTTCAATGGATTACACACACACTTGAAAAAGCTCATATAAAGACATCCTGACAAACACTAGCATCTTAAAATCAATGATGTGCTGGACTGGCAGCCAGCCTACAGCATCCAAAATACTGTGTATGAGAAAAATGCTATAGCTCACAAATCTCAGATAAATGTGTAGCACAAGCAGTCTGAGCTATTTACATCAAGTGTAGTGCTGTTTTACAGAGACATAAAATCAGCAGCAGTAGTCAAGACTAAGGCATGAATTGCCTACACAAAGTCATGACAAAAAAGAAAATGGTTTGACTGAAGGGTTAATTCTGTCTGGATGTACTTCATCACACTTAATACATGGCTTCTTGCCACAAAACATAAAAATTACACACAAAACATTGTTCTAGCTGGAAAAGTTCATTAAATCTTCATTGAATGCAAAGCTTTTGGAAATCAAAACTGCTGAATGGAGTATACACTAACCTGCACATTATTCAGACGCTACATAGCGAGGAGTGACCGACAATTTAAGAAATATGGATGTGAATGTATTCACTGATGGCCCAGATGGTTTATAGTACCCAGATGAGTCTTTGTTATTAGTCTCAGCAGTTGTTATCTGGAAATAACTTACCCTAGAGTGATGCGATCAGAATCCAGTGTTCCAGACAGCCAGGTAATAAGAGTATTTAAACTCTTCATATTTTTAATCATTGGCTGATTTTCTCCTGAGAAGTCAATCACAATCTAAATGTTTTCTCCTTGACCGCTCCTTGAAATGGAGTTAGCTCAGAAAAATAGCTATTACCTGTTTATTTAAGTATGAGCGTAACAATAAATATATATATTTTTGGTATTGCTTTATTTTGATGTTCCCTTTACCGCATTTTGTTGAGTTTAAGTTACATTGCCTCTACATGCCAACTAATTCTCATTAGATTACAAGTAGACTGTTAGGTTGGGGTTAGTGTAAGTTGACATGTTATTGTAAAGTTTCTTATAGTCAGTTAAACGTTGAAGGTCCAGTATCAACAGATATTAAGCAGACCCTCTACTAATACTCAAATGAGTAGCATTTGGCATGTAGTTGCAATGCAACTTTTAGTCAACAAAATGTGCAATAGGTTCCATTAAAATAAAGTCTGACCATTTTTTTTCAGATTGCTGATAAATTAGCATTTTGCAAGTTAGTTATCTAATAAAATATCATAATCAGTAACACTTTACAGTTCTGTATTAGTTCATGTTAGTTAATGCATTTATTAATATGAACAAACAATGAACAACACAACATTTGATCATGCTAGTGAAAATAGAGTTGTTCAGTGTTAGTTCATGAGTGCATTACTGTTAACAAGCATGAGTTTGGATTTTAACAATGCATTAGTAAATGCTGAACTATGATCAATAAATAATGTACAAGTATTGTTCATTATTAGTCCATTTATTCATTTTCTTTTCGGCTTAGTCGCTTTATTTATCAGGGGTCGCCACAGCGGAATCAACCGACTACTTATCCAGTAAATGTTTTACACAGCGGATGCCCTTCCAGCTGCAACCCAGTACTGGGAAACATCCATACACATTCACACACACTCATACACTACGGACAATTTAGTTGATCAATTCCCCTATAGCACATGTGTTTGGACTGTGGGGGAAACTGGAGTACCAGGAGGAAACCCACGCCAACACGGGGAGAACATGCAAACTCCACACAGTAGCCGTAACTCGAACCAGTGACCTTCTTGCTATGAGGCGACAGTGCTAACCACTGAGCCACCTTGCTGCCCCATTATTAGTTCATGCTAGTGAATACATTAACTAATAGAACCTTATTACAAAGTGTGACCCACTTAACAACAATGTTTAATATTTCATATTTTCTCATTATCAAGCAGGTGCGCATTTCCGAAAACCATTGTTAGCCAACTAAGGTCGCAAGTTGCGTCGTTACAAACATAACTAATTGATTTTGTGTTTCCCAAATCCATCGTTCCAACGAACATTCGCAAACTGCGTCACAAACTTGTACACTTGCAACTACACATCTGGAGCTGTAGTTAGAAACAGAGTTTCTGGCTGTGTTCTATTCCCAGTTATCCTCCCTATGCCCTATTCATTTAGAACATTCTAACATTTACACTTGGAATTACTAAAAAATAAAGCATTAAAGTCATCTCAAGTGTAATTTGCTTTCAAAGTATTTTTACAATTCAGTTTTAGCGATCTTCATGTTTACAATTGCGCTCCCTTCGCAGTGCACTTTGAAAACATTGATGTCATGTTGAACACAGCCGTGGCTCATGATGAAAGCTATAGGTGAGCTATTATTGAAAAGGGGAATTTATGTTACGTCTCCAAAGCTTGTGAAAACAAAAAACACAGCATTTGTTAATGCTTTTCATTTATAGCAGGTTATTTATGAAGTATCTGTACTGTATATGACATGGGCCTGCTGGGTAGAACATTTCTGAAGTGTTTACATGTGTCAAATTGAAAAAGTAGAAATAAATAAACAATATCCTTCTAAATAATAATAATAATAATATTAATAATAGTAATAATAATAATAATAAATCATCATTAATATTATTAATATGATTATTATTAAAGTATAATGTTTTTTTTTCATTTCCTAATAAATAATTTACATATATTGCAGTTAATATGGAAAACAAGTGCATGTTTTTACCAAAACTAATATTGGATTGTTTTTAAGTGTGTGTGCGTGTAAAACAATATAATTTGCACAAATAAATGATGGGGTTCTTCTCTAAAGAAGTAGTTACTCCACCCTGTTTAGAGCATCATTATGGACGTTTTCCATTATAACTAACGTGGTTCAATCGATGGATCTGTGACAGAGAAACTACAGGTTTAGGCAAACACTCGTCACTACATCGTTGTTTGGGAAACGCACTCAGCCTGGAAAAGCAACTATACAGCTCAAACAGTCAAACATCAATCTGAAAACCAACCAAACCATCATAAAAGTGTTTTACCGAGAGCATGTTTTTGAGGCTGATGACCACACAGGTGTATGCTATTAGAGCGTCCCACAGTCTCAGCACGTACTGCACCGGCTGCAGCAGTAATGTGCCTCCGAACAGCATAAAGTAGAAGCAGGCCACCAGATAACCCAGACACAGCATGTTAATTCTGGTGGTTCCGGTGATGAAGATGAGGCACAGCACCAGCCAGAAAAAATAACTGAACACAAACACCTTCACCATGTCCAGATACGACCTGACGACACACACAAAATAACATCGTGCCATATCACATCATTCTACAAGTAAGACTACATGTTTTTATACACAGTTGAAGTCAGAATTATTTGCTACAATGACTTGCCTAATTACCCTAACTTTACCCTAATTACCCTAGTTAAGCCTTGAAATGTCACTTTAAGCTGAATACTAGTGTCTTGAAGAATATCTAGTCTAATATTATGTGCTGTCATCATGGAGAAGATAAGAGAAAGTAAAATGATTAGAACTATCATAAAAATGTGTTGGAAAAAATCTCTGTTAAACAGCACTTGGAAAAGAATTAAAATATCGATAATAAATCTGTCTTCAAAATTATACTTCAATAAGGACCCATTACAATAAACAACTTCTGAATGGGTTTTGGGGAAGATGTGTGCTAATGGATACCGCCTCATACCGGCAGTGAAGGAAGTTGTTGACAGGAGTGTATTGATTGAGTGTCTGTGGATCCAGATTCCGGCTGATCTCCACGTTTTCCCCAGCCAGGAGTCTCACACAGGCCTGATTTTCCTCGTCAAACACCTTCCACTGCAGCGACACCACCAGCAGCAGAAGACAGTCATCTGACAGGAAACACATCCAGAACATGAGAACCATACAGGCTTTTCTCTTAGATATGCTGAATTACTGTGGTGTGATGGAGAAAATCACAGAGGATGAAGGTGGCGTTGGGGCTCATGGCGTGGTCTGGTAGATACAGCCACTTTATCAGATTAGAACTCAAAGCCGGGGATGAACTCCTCCAGGGATAATCTAGAAGAGGGCAGAAGTGTTTTATCAGGACACATGCTCTCAGATATTCTGCTTTATTAAAAGTGCCACAGAAGGAACATCTGGGTATACCATGGCATGGCTGAATGATGAGAGGAAATGACATGCGGAGAGCCTCAAACTGTTGTAAAATAATATAAAATATGTTTAAATGTTCTCATGTGAAAATCAGGCCAATCGGAACAAAGCTCTGATTATGATGATCCATATAGGATCATTAGTAAGGACGTTCCAGACTGTGTTTGATTGGCCACATTCATTCATTCATTCATTCATTCATTTTCTTTTCGGCTTAGTCCTTTTATTAATCTGGGGTTGCCACAGTGGAATGAACCGCCAACTTATCCAGCATTTGTTTTACGCAGCGGATGCCCTTCCAGCTGCAACCCATCATTGGGAAACATCCACACACACACTCATTTACACTCATACACTGTCAATTTACCTTACTCAATTTCCCTATAGTGCATGTGCTTGGACTGTGGGGGAAACTGGAGCACCCGGAGGAAACCCACACTAACACGGGGAGAACATGCAAACTCACACAGAAACGCAGACTGACCAGTGACCTTCTTGGTGTGTGGCGAACGTTCTACCCACTGCGCCACCGAGCTGACCTGGCCACTATATTTCATTGTTATTTCCTATAACTTTTAGTTAATCTAAGCTTATATTAAATGTGACCTATTATGCCCTGTACAAGATGTACAAGATGTAAAATGCATCTCTGCTGTTTCTACAGTGTGTGTGTGTGTGTGAGTTTGAGCTGAGAATATCACACAGATAATGTCCTCTAGCTCTCTGAAACTGACCCTTTCAGGCTTTGATCCTAATTGTGGTGTTTTGGTGACTGTCGCTTTAAATGCAAATGAGATTCAAATGTGCTCTTTACAAAAGAAGGCGGAGCTACAAATGCCTGTGCATCACAATAGTGACATTTAAAAACAGGACTAACGTCCTATGCTAATGAGGGAGAGATGGTCACTAATGGGTGGGGCTTTCCCCCTTAAATAGAAAACACTTGCCAATCATAAAATTCGGAAACTGTCATTTTTACCGACCATGATTTTTTACAGTGGGATTCCTAAACTGTTTACATTAGTAAATCTTGAGTAGCTGACCGATGCAGAGGGCTGGTGGGACGCCGATGCACAGCAGGTACTGCAGCACCATGAAGCCGGCGATGAAACTGCAGTATTTCGGCCAAACTTCTCCAATGGCTTTCCTGCGCCGACGAGCCAGAACCACCATGAGAGCCAAAGAGTGCAGAAGCGCACAAAGATCCATCCGCTGGCCAATCACGTTCACTGCTACCACAAAACACACCTGATGCACAAAACCAAGTGGGAAATCTTTAATGTTTATTTCAAAAACGTTTCATTTTATTTCCATTTTTCACATTTATTGATACTAATATACTGTACAGCCAAGCCCGAAATTATTCATACCCCTGGCAAATTCTGTCTTACAGTTACTTTTATTCAGCCAGCAGGTTTTTTATTGATCGAAAATGACCCAAGCTTCTCCCAAAAGTTAATAAGATGATGTACTTCTTTGGGGCTTTGGGGCTTTGAGGCTTCATTGAGGAAAACAAATATTTCTCAGCTTTTATTTACATTTCAACCAAAACTTTAAGTGTTTCCCAGTGATGCGTTACAGTTGGAGGGGCATCCGCTGCGTACACTGCAAAAAATGCTTTTCTTACTTAGATTTTTTTGTCTTGTTTCTAGTCTAAATATCTAAACATTCTTATATCAAGAAACATCTTCTAGACAAGCAAAACATACTGTCTTGTTTTCAGACATAATATGCCAAAATTAAGTGAGTTTTTCCTTAAAACAAGCAGAACAATCTGCCAATGGGATTAGCAAAATAATCTTATGTCAAAAGGAAAAACAAGATTATTTTGCTTACCGCATTGGCAGATTATTTTGCTTGTTTTAGGGAAAACTCACTTAATTTTGGCATATTATGTCTGAAAACAAGACAGTATGTTTTGCTTGTCTAGAAGATGTTTCTTGATATAAGAATGTTTAGATATTTAGACTAGAAACAAGACAAAAAAACTAAGAAAAGCATTTTTTTTGCAGTGTAGAACATAAGCAGGATAAGTTGGTGGTTCATTCCGCTGTGGCAACCCCAGATTAGTAAAGGGACTAAGCTGAAAATAAAATGAATGATTGATAAACTTTAAGTCAGAATTTTCCAGGAATAATTTCGATCTTGATTTTACCTCTGAGGTACCAAATGGACCTTTAGGTATAAATGTGAACCTTTTGAAAAGGAACCATCCCAATGACAACTCCAGTTAAGAGTGACAAATACATTTTCTGTAAAACATTATATGCCAATTAGTAATTGATATTAATTGTGTGATGTTTTGAAATATTTTAACATGATCTGTAGGTCTGAGGAAACTCTAAAAGCTTTAAAAGGTGTCTCCTATAAAGGAGATATTAAAGAGATTTCCTCATGCAGCTCACATCGTTTTAGCAGCATACAAGATTCAAGCTAACAGCACGCTAATTTGACTTACCTCTAAACCAAACTTGTAGAAGAAATAATTAACAAAATATTTGATGGAGGGCAGGATGCCATGGTCCAGGTGATGGTGTGTGACAGCCTGGAATATGATGCTGCTGTTTGCTGTTTTTAGGCCGTGTTGAAGGCGGTGGTGGAGCTGGTGCCGATGGACCGTCACATCCACCACAAGCAGAGCTAAAATCAACAGGTGATTCTGTTCACATGGAATCACCAATAAATAGGTCAATGGAAAGTATTCTTTAGTGTTTAGCATCTTTATATAGTTCAGTCAACATTAGAGATTTAGTTCACCCATAAATTAAAATTATTATTAAACTGTCCAGCTGGTGGCACTAAATACACCAAAAAATGCACCCCAAATGAGGAAAAATCTATTCATTCATTAATTTTTTTTTGGCTTAGTCCCTTTATTAATCCAGGGTCACCACAGCGGAATGAACCACCAACTTTTCCATCATTTGTTTTATGCAGTGGATGAGTACAATGAGTACACACTCATTCAAACACATACACTACGAACAATTCAGCCTACCCAATTGACCTGTACCACATGTGTTTGAACTTGTGGGGTAAACCAGAGCACCCAGAGGAAACCCACGCGAACGCAGGGAGAACATGCAAACTCCACACAGAAACGCCAACTGACCCAGCCGAGGCTCGAACCAACGACCTTCTTGCTGTGAGGCGACAGCACTACCTACTGCGCCACTGCATCGCCTGAAAAATCTAATTAATTAGACAAAAATAAAATCAAGATAATTGTTCTGTGATAATGACCGCTGTTTGCATCGCTTATTAATGAACTTCAGCTCTGTGTAGTGAATGCTGCATGTGCCTCTCAATGAAAGTTACAGACAAATGGGTTTACAAAATATTGAATATAGATATTTTATATAGAATCCCTACAGGAGACCTTTAATCACACCCCAATTTTAATTATGGATGGATGCACTTTATTGGACTTTTTTGACTAATTGTCTGTTGTAGATCAGGAAAAGCTGATGATCAACAATAAAAATGACAGGGAAAACCACAATCAAGAATCAAGAATGCATGATTATATGCTGTCATGGCTTTGCAATCAAAATCTGTCATTATAATGGAAGTCAATGAGGCAAAAACAGCACAAGTTAGTAATTTGCCCAGTTTTTGAAAAAATTTCAAAGTATTTTCCTAGAATATGCGTCAAAATTAAATTTGCTAGCAGAAATCATCACATTTGCTTAAACACAGAGAACGCTGAGGCCAAATTAAGCCTCTAGATGAAAACGACCCAACAGCACACAAGGGTTAAGGTAGACCATCATCTACAGTGGGATACTTAAAAAAAAATTTATTCATATAAAATAAATATGGGCTGCACAGTGGGTATCACATTCGCCTCACAGCAAGAAGGTCTCTGGTTTGAGCCCCAGCTGGGACAGTGTGTGTTTCTGTGTGGAGTTTGCATGTTCTCCCAGTGTTGGTGTGGGTTTCCTCCGGGTGCTCCGGTTTTCCCCACAGTCCAAACACATGCGCTATAGGGGAACTGATCAACTAACCTGTCTGTAGTGTATGTGTGTGAATGAGTGTGTATGGATGTTTCCCAGTGATGGGTTGCAGCTGGAAGGGCATTTGCCGCGTAAAACATATGCTGGATATGTTGGTGGTTCGTTCCACTGTGGCGACCCCTGATTAATAAAGGGACTAAGCCGAAAAGAAAATGATTAAAATAAATATAAAAACTAAATCATAGTAATAAAGGGTTCATTGTGTTTTCAGTGTAATATCAGTAATCAGAATACCCAGAGGCAGGGCAGGATGCGATCCTCACACTTCTTCAGTCCGCCGACCCACATGAAAGGGTCCACTGGTGCCGCATACAGAACTGAATTCCCCAGTAGATCAGCTGGAACATCAAGAGTGCCGCTCTCATTGGAGGATGACAGACCCTTGGGGGAAGTCAGATTATTACATTAGGGTTGAAAAATTATTGACATATACACTGTAAAAAACATCTGAATATTAGCAGTTTTACATATTTTGTGATTCATCCCCTTTTATTTTGGCTTCTGAGCTGCATTATGGGATCTTGATCTTTTTTTAGCAGCTTTTAACCCTAATAAGTGTGTAAAAGTGTGTTTTCTGCACATGTGTAATAGTCTGCAGTGCTATAGTGTGTGTGTTGGTGTTGTGTATTACGCTACAGAAACCTTCTAATAAACTGCAGCATATACTCTGCTATTCTACACTCTTATTCCTCCACATATTATTTCTGATATTATTTCAAACCACTAAAATGTCAATTCAAGAGTTCACACTTAGATGATGATTGAAAATAAAGCTTGTTTGGCATGCTGTCCCGGGAGAGAGCCCTGAGCTTGTAAGATCCTTGAGCCTGGGGCTCACTCCTGTTTGCAGTGCGAGAGGGGAGTTTGAGCTCAGGTAAGTCTCGATAAACTCCCCCGGCTCAATGGTGGAAATGGATGACTGAGGAGAGGAGTGCTTAGAGCTTGACTATGGTATCAATTTTGTGTGTTCGATTTACTTAGGGTGCGTGTTATTTGGACTGTGGGAGGAAACCGGGGAACCCGGGGAACACCCATGTGAGCATGGGGAAAACAAATAAACTCCGCACAGAAATGTCGTCTGATTTATTAGGGACTTAAACCAGCAGCATTTTTGCTGTAAGGCAACAGTGCTAATCACTGGGCCGCCGTGTCGCCCATCTAAAAAGGAGGGAAAGTAGAGGTGGGTGGGGGGGTTCTTCAAGACGAAGATATTGAGATAAGAAAACTCTGGTTATTTATAGTGAGTTAGAAGTCATCTGATTGGATAATCGATCACAGGCTAATGCAGGAACAGCTGAGAGCCATAATAAGCACGTGATTCTCTCGAAATGTGATTATACATAAACTTCAGTAAAAGTCACTTTGTTAAACTGTAGAGTTGAATTATCAACATCAGAAGTGGACGGAGCAGAGATCAACATCCCATAATGCAATTCACCACCGCATATAAACACAAAACACACACAATATAGAACCTGTTCATTAGCAGATATTTTTACAGTGTATATATGCCTAACCATGCCAAAAATCAAGCCAGAATCACCCACATTCAACAGGTTACCATGCTTTATTACAAAACTGTCTGGAATACTTGATTCTGATTGGTCAATTTCAACATATCAAGGTCTGTTATTCCCAGATAACAACCGCTGAATAACACAGACTCATCCGAGAGCTCAAAATCATCTGTACCATCACTGAATACATTCACAATCATATTTACATTTAATCATAATCATTTCACATGTGTTTTTGACTGTTTGGTGCCGTCTTGTGACTGAAATAATCTGTAGGTTAATGTATACTCCATTTAGTTTCTCATGTTTTACTTTAATTAAAGAATTAATAGGCTGCACAGTGGGTAGCACGTTCGCCTCACAGCAAGAAGGTCGCTGGTTCGAGTCTCGGCTGGGTCAGTTGGTGTTTCTGTGTGGAGTGCAGCTGGAAGAGCATTCGCTGCGTTAAACCTTTGCTGGATAAGTTGGTGGTTTATTCCGCTGTGGCAACCCCAGATTAATAAAGGGACTAAGCCGAAAAGAAAATGAATGAATAAATAATTAATAATCAATTACAGCTTCAAAATATGTTTTGTGTCAAATTTTGGCTAAAGTAGCCGTGTAATAAACAGGCTAAAGAACACCCAGGCGGTTGTTTTTGCAGAATAAACCATTCTGTTCTATAACTGATAAAGATGTGGGGCTCAATTCTGTGATAACAACCTCTTGGATGTACTTTATTACATATCTACCATCCACAGCAAGGTTTGATGTAATTTCTTAAAGGTCTAATCCTTTGAAGTAATACACAATACTTACAGCAGTGCAGTTTGATGAATACTCTGATGGTTTGATGCTTTTCAGCTGGTACATCATTTTGCAGACGACCATCACACAGGCCCACACAGAGGACACATTGAAAGCCACAGGACGCAGTTTGGGATATGGCAAAGCAAATGTCCACAACACCAAAAACAAAAAGTTCATCAGTGACACCTGAAACACACACACATTGCATTAGTTTGAGGATCAATTCTTACTAACAGTGCTCAGCTTTGCATTGCGCTGCTGATAAACCTGTCAGGCTCCGTTCTGTGATAACAACCGCCCGGATCCGTTGCTTACAAAGCACATATTCTGCATGATCTTATTCTACATCCCTAATCCTACTCAAAGCCCAAATACTACTATTAATAAGGAGCAAAATTTAGTCTATGTCGCTCTTGTTGCTGTTCATTTGTGCTTCATCTAAAACTCCACATCTATAATCCTCTTAGTCTATGCTGACATTATCTTCAGCAGCTCAAACACTCTAATGGCTAATGGACAGACGGCTGCTTCTCACTCAGGGCTGCTGTTTATGCTAATGAGATGGAGAGATGGGCACTAGTGGGCGGGGCTTTCCCCCTTTGATGACATGTACAAAGAGAGAATGTCAATCAAAGTGTTTCCTTTATCAAGACTGACTATAATAAATACAATTAATTGATGTTTACTATTAAGGCTGGAGATATTCACACATTGCTGACGAAAGCCCTTATTAAGTGATTTTTGCATAATAATTTTTTAATGGTGAGACCTGTACTTTAAAGTAAAGAGTGACACCATAACATACAG
Organism: Danio tinwini; assembly: GCA_903798205.1. NCBI lineage: Eukaryota > Metazoa > Chordata > Actinopteri > Cypriniformes > Danionidae > Danio > Danio tinwini. The sequence continues at coordinate 438,497 of CAIGQZ010032406.1, forward strand.
ATTAGTTGAACAGTGGGATTGACTGCACAGTGAGATTTGTGTGTGTGTGTTTTTTGTGCATTACCTCCTTCACACACACCCAGATGATGCCTGTAGAGACGAGTTTAAAGCTGTGGAGCTCCAGTAATCTCCAGCACAGCTCCTGAACTCTCCATAATAACAGAACGAAACGCAGGATCAGCTCGTGCAGCCGCTCCAACACCAACAACCACTGCTGCACCACCACTGGCACTGCAACACACACACACACAGACTGACACCCCTGCTTTACCTGCTGGATCTGTTCACTTAACTGTAGATCAAATATTCAAGATTGAGGATGTGTGGAAATAAATAAATAAATAAATAAATAAATAAATAAATAAATAAATAAA
>CAIGQZ010032406.1:453678-469092 GCA_903798205.1 Danio tinwini
ATATATATATATATATATATATATATATATATATATATATATATGTCAAAATTATTCACCCTCTTGTGATTTTTTTCTTTTTCAAGTATTTCCCAAATGATGTTTAACAGAGCAAGAAACTTTTCACAGTATTTCCTATAATATTTTCTTCTTCTGGAGAAAGTCTTATTATACCTGGTTAACTGAGTGAGCCCACTGGTGAAGGAGACTCATGACTGAAAAATACAGCAGCAGGAGGACCAGCGGATTCACCACTGCAGGCCAGCTGCTGTCCTCATGGAGGATCAGGCTGTACGGCTCTGACATGTTGGTTTTGACGAGGGCTGTCAAACCAAACAACCTGGTAAACAGAGAGAATAATAATAATATTAATAAATAATAATATCCATGTGTCATTTATTAACAGACTTATTCATCCTTGTTGTGAGAAAATGCAGCACTTTTTGCAACGCGTTCGCTGTCAAAGCGATGAGGATCTACTCTTAGCTTGCTGGTGTTTTTGGTAATTACAGCAGCACATTAAGCTCTCTAGGCCACCGTCCTGAGATGTTGATCAGTGAAATGCACCTGGAGAAGTGATCGTGAGCAGGAATGATCTGCTGTGCGAGGGGCAGCTGGTACAGGTAGAGGATCAGCACGTGTCCTCCACTGAAGATGGTCATCATTACACACAGAGAGCTGAAGAACAGCAGAGAGATGGAGCGGTCCAGCACCCAGCACCACACCAGCACCAGAAACACACTGAAATACAGCGCCGACGTCAGACAGGGGAACGTTATACCTGCCAAAGAAACACAACACCACTGACTGCAGCTATAGACCGTTTCAGAATGCACACACACATTCAGCTGAAGGGAAAGTTGCTGTGAAGTCTTCATTTTTTCAGTGCTGTTTAACTAATCAAAGAAACTTTTCACAGTATTCAATGTTATATATTTCTTCTAGACAATCTTCTGGAGTTTTTCATAGATTTTCTATAATTTTATTTCTTTTGTTTATATTGGGCTAGAATAAAAGCAGTTTTTAATAGTGTTAAAGCCATGTTAAGGTCAATATTATTAGCCCCCTTCAGCAATATTAGTGTTGGATTGTCTCCAGAACAAACCACTGTTATACAATGACTTGCCTAATTACCCTAACTTTACCCTAATTACCCTAGTTAAGCCTTTAAATGTCACTTTAAGCTGAATACTAGTGTCTTGAAGATTATCTAGTCTAATATTATGTGCTGTCATCATTAGAAATGAGTCATTTCCATTATATTTCAAAATGTGTTGAAACAATCGTAGAGGAAATACATATAAAGAAATATTTCACAGGAGGGTTGATGATTTAGTCTTCAGCTGTGTGTTTGCATTACCTGCCAGTCCCAGCAGAAAGGTGACCAGAACTCTTCCAGCAGTGTTCATTACAGACGACACCAGGAGCCTCAGACCGCTCATGAAGAGGATCAGTTTCTGCAGGACGTCTGGAGATGCGTCTGGAGAAATACGGGTCTCGGCAGAGGTGTCAAAAGAGGAGTCTTCAGATCCTCGGCTTTCACATTCTGAGTCCGTCATCTCTTCATCTGAGCCCTGAAAAACACAGAACAATACTACAACATGAGATTGCAAAGTGAATATGTTTTAGTGCTGTGCAAAAATTAATCATGATTAATCAGACCCAAAATAAAGGTTTGTTTTGACATATGAGAGTGTATTGTATAGGACTGCACAATACATGGTTTCAGCAATGATATTTCACGTCCAAGGATATGCAATGTTGAGTCTGGATTATAATTTAGCTGTTGTATGTGTTTTTGAGGCCTGTTTTAAAAGCATTCAGTCTTATTTATCATGGCATAGCATCTATTGGATGCGCACTGCAGAATTAGTAGGTCATCAATGCTAAAAGTTTCTGATTATTCTGAACACATTAAGAAAAGGAAAAGGGGGTTATAGTCTCAATCACACTGATTTTACTTCAAGACTAAAAGTACAAAAGCAGCAAGCACACTGCTTTACACTGTCATTAATCTGTATGTAGAGCTCTGGCGAAGTTTAACAGAATCCTACATTAGTATGTTTTCAAGTTAAATGAAGGTTATGCAGTGTGTTGTTCATTGCAGAGCTTCTCTATTAATAATAGAAGAACAATCCTGCAAGTTCTGAAAGAGATCAAGCCTCAGCCGGGTCAGAAAAAGCAATGCAAAAGTAGCATAACTACACTGTACAAAAGTATATGATCAATTAGTCCCGACAGCATATGGTTTTAGGTCAGTTTAATGCCGACTGCATGGTTTTCTAAGAAGTCGTGACACGGATGTTTTCACTCTGCATGACTATCTGGGCTAGCGTTCTGTCGCTGCTTTGTTTACACTGAAGGATGGATTGGTGACAGGGGGTTTCACACTGCATGGCTTTAAAATAGAAGGAATCACAGACAACCAAACAAACGCGAGAAGTGACATGGAAACAATACAAGGTCACGTGTCGTTATTAACTACATAATGGAGAAAGAAGGCTTTAGCTGTTGAAAGTGGACTTAATTTGATCGCCTGGTTTGTGAAGAGAATTAGCAATTCCTCCTCAACTTTTTCTTTGTCGAGCCGGTTGTGGTTTTGATCAGACGACACGTCAAACAGTCACAGGTGCTCCAGCCAAATGTACACTTTTCCTTCATTTCTTGGGTCCAAATAAACTGAAAATTGTTTAACTTCTCCCTCAGCCCCCTGCTGGCCTGCAGATACTCACACTAGTGGATGCTGCTCTCTCATTGGCTGTAAGTGATCGCTGATGTTATTTTCAGTCAGAACACATGTTTTGAATCACAGACAGCTCCAGATATTTAGCACGCCAAATATCTCACGGGCGTCGATGACACGTTGGCGATTCTCTCAGATCGTGTCCTTAATAGTTCACACTGTGTGATTGTCACTCATGTTAATGAGCATCTATTTGCCTGTGATTTCAGGCGATTGTCAGCGATTTCTCAAAACCTGTCATCGAGTCAAAATCAGGGCTAAAATCATGCAGTGTAAACTCGGCATAAGTTAATCATGTGCTAACTTAATTTTGTAAGTTACGCAAGTTAGTTTAACATAATATAAGTTTAATGGACTCATAAATTTAATTGGATTCAGCTTAAAAATGTAAGGCACCAGGATTTTTTACAGTGTAGTTATTTTTATGTGGAATAACTCAATATGGTAATGCATTACTTTATAAAGTAATTTTCCCCAACACTGTAGAAGTATGTGATTTTGGATGTATCCTGGGTGTTTTTGATTGGATGGACCTCCAGGATCAGCACTGAGCCCCTCTGCTGTTTTTTACCTCAGTGTTGCACATGGCTCTGCCATCTTCACTCTGATGGGGCTTTTTGGCTTTACACCAGCGGATGATGAACAGTGTCGACACGGACACCACCACATCTGGTGTTAGCAGGCGGATAATGTTTAGTGTGTCCACTTCACTGAACCTGGGAAGAGTTTTAAAAGATTTAGTAAAATGATGATCATCCACAAGAATCATACATTCATTTTCTTTTCAGCTTTGTTCCTTTATTAATCTGGGGTCGCCACAGCGGAATGAATCGCCAACTTATCCAGCATATGTTTTACACAGCGGATGCCCTTCCAGCTGCAACCCGTCACTGAGAAAAAAAACATAATCACATGATTGCAGTAAACAATGTTTTGTAGAGTCATTACTGTTACAAAATGAATTAGAAAACATTTTATATTTTACTTGACACATGTCATGCATGGGCAGCACGGTGGTGCAGTGGGTAGCACAATCGCCTCACAGCAAGGTCGCTGTTTGAGCCCCAGCTGGGTCAGTTGGCCTTTTTATGCGGAGTTTGCATGTTCTCCCTGTGTTTGCGTGGGTTTCCTCCGGTTGCTCAGGTTTCCCCCATAAGTCCAAACAACATATGGTATAGGGGAATTGGGTATGCTAAATTGTCTGTAGTGTGAACAAGTGTGTATGGATGTTTCCCAGTGAAGAGTTGCGGCTGGAAGGGTCGTAAAACATATGCTGGATAAGTTGGCGGTTCATTCTGCTGTGGTGGCCCCAGGTTAATAAAGGGACTAAGCTGAAAAGAAAATGAATAAATGGCATGCATGTGAATGGGATTTTATCCATGCTTATAACAACTGTTATTAAGTGTCATCCACTCAGTTATGTAATTTTAAATGCAACCATGACATTGTTTGTTATGACAGCTTGACATAAACAAATATATGACGTTCTTATCTTTATCATAACTACAAAACTTGTCACAAACCTGTCATAAACATGAATGTCATAAAGCCATTATAAATGTCCGGAATTTTCTAACAGCGTCATTAATATTTTTTGTCCTCATCTACAGTGGTACAAGCTGCACTTGTCATTACAAAGTCATTAAATATTATTGACTTAATAATAATAATATTGAAAAGAGTAATGACACTTTTAATAGGATATTTTAATGACAAATACAGTTTGTTCCACAGAAACTCTGAAAAATATTCATGGAACATTTATAATGCCTTTTGACAACCATGTTTATGACAGGTTGTGTTGTCTTAATAACAAAAGACAAAAGCAGGTTGTGATGTATTTGTTTATGTCAAGTTGTCATAACAAACAATGTCATCTGTGCATTTAAAATGTCATAACTGAGCAAATGACACTTAATAACAGTTGTCGTAAGCATGCATAAAATCTCAATTCACATCCATGACATTTCATGAACACATTGTAGATGTAGTAAAGGCATAGTTCAAGTAAACATGAAAATTCTGTCATCAATTACTCACTATTTACTTGTTTTAAACCTTTATGAGTTTCTTTCTTCGGTTTGACAACTGCAACCTTAGATTCACATACTACTTGTTTTACACTCTCAGAAATAAAGGTACAGGAGCTGTCACTGGGGCAGTACCTTTTCAAAAGGTGCATAGTTGTACCTGAAGGGTCCATAATGGTACCTCAAAGGTGCATATTAGTACCCAGATGTACCTAAAAAGTACCTTTGAGGTACCGTTATGGACCCTTCAGATACACCTTTTGAAAAGGTACTGCCCCAGTGACAGCTCCTGTACCTTTATTTCTGAGAGTGTAGGAAAAACAAACACAATGGCTGATACTATTTCTGAGAGTGTACTAGTGGTTAAAGGTTATTAGCTTTCTTCAAAATATCTTCATCTGTGTTCTCATAAAGAAACTCATAAAGGGAGAGTAAACCGTGAGTACATTTTCATTTGTGGGTGAGACATATGTGCGATTAAAGAGACACATAACATTTAATGATATTACCCAATTATCTAATTGCATTATATAGATTGTACTTTCAATACAAAGCTTTTTTAATGCATGATTTGCCTGAGTTTTTGTTGCATTTAAACAGTTTTGACCAGCAGGTGTCACTAGAATGTGATAAATCGTTTCGAGAAGTCATTGTTTCAATTGATTCAAAGCTTTGAAATGCTTTATTTCACACACGACTATGTCAAACACATGACCAATTTATACACATTTAGCAAATTGAAAATGAAAATTAATTAATATAGCTCCTACCTGACAATGCCAAGGTGAAAGAAAACATCATCCCATGGCCCAGTCTCTGAAGAATTAAACAACATACAATTATTACTCTGCATGGACAATGATCTTTTCCTCCTTAAAGTTAGTGAGGTGGTTAGCACTTTATCCATGCCCTCTCCATGAAGATTTAAAGGGATCCTGAATGTCTACACATTGTCTCATATATATAACCACTTCAGGAAGTGGTTAAAGACACAACTGGTGCGCAAATGCATGTGGTTGTCCATGCCACTTATATATATATATTTTTTTACTGTCTTCAACATTATAAAAAAACAACCTTAAGAGAAGGCAGATACCACAATGCTAATGCAAGACTTGTTATGTGAGCAGATGCTTATTATGCATGCTTTCTTAGCAAGCACACATGCAAAATGCAATATATATTAACTTTATAGTTATATTATATTTAATTATATGTAATTATAGTTTTCAGCATGTGCATCCATCCTCCCTTTTGCCGCATGTGATAATATTTAAAATTATTGGAGATTTTATTTAAAATAACTACAAGAAGTCATTTAAATAACAAGGTTGTGCTACAAATAATACAAATACGTACTGAAAACTGAGAGAAAGATATGTCAGACTTTCTTTTTGTATCTTGTTCTGTACAATAGTAATCAACACACTCTACATATTGCTGCAGAAAGACTCGTCTTACGTTTTGGCCGTTATTGTCTGCTGAAGGTAATGTGTTCATTCATATAAGTCGCATTTATAAATGGAATGGATGAACTGTGAATGATTAATAATGTCACTTGATTATTTTGAAGCACTTCACATAATTCATGTAAAGCATTATGAGGATAGGCGAAATGTGGATAATACAAGTGGATCATATACAGATATTCATTATGCAGACTATAAAAACAAGTCAAGGACAAGCTTAAAGTAGGACGATGAAGACCACAACTCCCATGATTCCACACTTAAAGTCATTAAAATTCACTTTTGTAGTGGAGAAAGTGACATACTGTGCCCTTAAGGCATCATTTTCTTCCTATTTGAGAAGTAAATTGTGCTTACACTACAAAAAATTATTTTCTTACTTAGATTTTTAGTCTTGTTTGTAGTTCAAATATCTACATATTCTTAAATCAAGAAGAATTTGCTAGACAAGCAAAACATGTTGTCTTGTTTTAAGAAATAATGTGCCAAAAATGAAGAGTTTTTCCTTAAAACAAGCAAAATAATCTGCCAATGGGGAAAGCAGAATAATCTGATGTCAAAAGGAAAAACAAGATTATTTTGCTTTCCCCATTGGCAGATTATTTTGCTTCTTTTAAGAAAAAACTGACTTAATTTTGGCATATTATTTCTGAAAACAAGACAACATGTTTTGCTTGTCTAGAAAATTCTTCTTGATTTAAGAATATGTAGATATTTGGACTAGAAACAAGACTAAAAATCTATGTAAGAAACTAGATTAAGATACTTTTAGACAAACAATAATTTAAAAAAGGTTTTGATTCAGGAATTTGTCTTTATATGGTAATATCACAGCGGTCATAAAAACCCTGCTTATGCTTGTATAAAACCAGATGATTTCACAAAAAGATTATAGCTATGTCTTAAATATTGCTACTGATTCAGCTGTCTGCCCCCACACCGAATTATCACAGTAAATATGTGCATATATGTTATAATATATTAGTTATCATTTCATAAATGTTCATATGTTGCTGTATGTTAGGTATCTGTATGTGTGTGTGTGGGTGTGTGTGTGGGGGGGATATATTCAATCAGCGAGGAGCAGTAAATATTCATGTCAGGTTTCTGACTCCTTTCTGTGACAGATCTATGAGACGCTGTCTGACCGCAGCCTTCTGGAGAGGGTTTTACACTAGTAAAAGTGAGTGGATGTAGTATAGTGCAAACCTGCGGCTCTTCTCATTGTTGTGAACTTGAGCCAGTAGCCAACATGTGGCCGGCCTGTAGCCATTAGCGAAATAAAGAAGGTTTGCCTTTAAGTCCATGCTGAAGCATCTGCTATCACTATCACATTACACAACTTTAAAAGGAAGATCTTACCATCCTTGGGAATATATGCGAAGGTGATTTGCATCCCACATTGCAAAGCCAGAAATATCACTCCAGTGGAGCAAACAGTGCGAAGAAACCTGCCGGATTTCCCTGGATATGAACACACACAGATTTGCATCCGTTAATTAATTGCATTTAAGTGAAGTTTATTTATGAACTAATTAGGAGAGGATCACGTGCTTATGATTGATCACGGCCGGTCCTGCAATATTCAATTTATGATTCACCAATCAGACGATGCCTAAGCCAACATAAATACCCTCAGTTCCATATCACAGCCATCTTCGTTTTGAAGAGTCCCCCCTTCCACCCCTACTCCTCCAATTTTCCTAGATGGGTGGCACGGTGGCCCAGTGGTTAGCACTGTTGCCTCACAACAAGAATGTCGCTGGTTCTAGTCATTAGCAAGCCAGCCGAAGTTTCTGTGTGGAGTTTACACGCTCTCCCCGTGCTCACATAGGTTTCCCCTGGGTTCCCCGGTTTCCTTTCACCGTCCAAAAACATGCAACTTAAGTTATTGACTAATCTAAATCAGCACCATAGACATGCTCCTAGTAAGTAGCTATCTCTTAAGAGCAATCACTATCTGTTCATTAGCTACTACAGCAGGGGAGTTCTCCAGATCTACCTAAGCTCAAACTCCCCTCTCGCCTTGCAAACAGGAGGGAGCCCCAGGCTCGAGGATCTTATGAACTCAGGGCTCTCTCCTGGAACAGCATGCCAAACAAGCTTTATAATCAATCATCAGCTCAGTGTGAACTCTTGAAATGTCCCATACAATCTACAGCGATGTGAAAAAGGCAGGACACTTTATGAAATTCCCATTCATTAGAATGATCTGATCTGACAGTTTAGATGAACAGCAGCATTCAGCATGAACAGAAAATAGAGAACTGAGATCAAATAGAGAACTTTGCCTACAGATCTTCCTCAGAATAAACTTTATGTTGTCTTTAACAGCGTCTGTTCATCCTCAGTAGCTGACGCTTGCTGCGAGGCTTGTCTGAAGGCCAGATCATCAGCTGCTGGAGCTTGTGTTTGCGTGTCGTCGCTGCTGATGTCCAATATTTCTGAGGAATCTTCATTAATGGACGCATCTTCAGATCCACATGTCCATTTTACTGCATCCTGGTTATGTTTGGGACTAGCCACTGCCACTGATTCACGGCTGTGTACTTTGAGTAAGTATGTTTTAAGTGTGTGTGAGTGTTTGTGTGCGTGTGACACAAATTTCAGTGTGTGTAATATGCACTTTGTGTTTTAAGATGTTTGTATCTTTAATGTACAGCAGTGTGTGATGTTCAAATGATTAACAGGAGCATAAACACAGGGGGAATGGCTAGTTTCCTCATGCAGCCAGTGTAAAACGCTAACTCTGCTGTCGGTTAATTATGCTTTTCTCCACTGGATATATTTAACATCGTTATTCCTCCTAAATGCATGGGGAATGAGAATGCTGCGTCATCTTGGTTTGGGTAAAGTGTTGGATTTTGATTATTTAGCAATAATTACATCTATGGAAACACTCAGCTGATGCAGCAAATCTGTGGCTTCCGTTTGATTTATTTATTTAGCTTTTTAATTTTTTTTACTAAAAGCTTTAAGTCAACTTCCCCCACCCCTGAGGGACACTTTATACAATCATACCATCCTTTACTTACATTTTACCGTAAACACAGAAAGCCAGTGTGAAACGTTGATGTGTGTGTGTGCGTGTGTGTGTGCGTGTGTTTGTGCGTGTGTGTGTGCGTGTGTGCGTGTGTGTGTGCATGTGTGTGTGTGTGTGTGCATGAGGTTAAATTAGTTTAAAGCAGGGGCAGAGAAAATAAATGGAAATATGTGAGAAACCGTCTGACGTGATTATACGGATCTATAAAGCACTCAGGCAAACGTGGGCTGAAGGTAATCTCTGCTGACTGCACAACTCTCTGGATTTATTGTAATGCATCATTAATGAGATGCACGGGCTTTGATGAATCCAGAAGAATTGCAAACAAAAATAAACTCAATGCAAAAACGTTTAAATGCTAAAAATTTGTTTGCTGTCGCATATAAAAATCTGATATCATTACATACATGGCATACAAGCTCATGTCTGGATTTCAAATATACCAAGCATATGCCATATACTGTATGCATTATGTATTTACAATTAATGCAAAAATTGCCTTTTGTATATATTTTTCAACCATTGGAATTACAAATATGTATGTACACACCCGCGACACAGTGGCTCAGTGGTTAGCATTGTGGCCTCAAAGCAAGAAGGTCGCTGGTTTGAGTCCCGGCTGGGTCAGTGTGTGTTTCTGTGTGGAGTTTGCATGTTCTCTCCGTGTTGGCGTGGGTTTCCTCTGGGTGCTCCGGTTTCCCCCACAGTCCAAACACATGTGCTATAGGGGAATTGATGAACTAAACTGGCTGTAGTTTATGAGTGTGAATGAGTGTGTATGGGTGTTTCCCCATACTGGGTTGCAGCTGGAAGGACATTCGCTGTGTAAAACAAATGCTGGATAAGTTGGCAGTTCATTCCTGTGGTGACCCCTGATGAATAAATGGACTGAACCGAAGGAAAATGCATAAACACACACACACACACACACACACACACACACACACACACACTGTTCACCGCTCACAAATCTCTCTTTTAAATGAATATTTTCTACAAAATTCATTTATTCATTTACATTCATTTTCTATTTCGGCTTAGTCCCTTTATTAATCTGGGGTCGCCACAGCGGAATGAACCACCAACTTATCCAGCATTTGTTTTACGCAGTGGATGCCCTTCCAGCCGTAACCCATCACTGGGAAACACCCACACACACTCATTCACACTCATACACTATGGACAATTTAGCTTACCCAATTCACCTGTACCACATGTGTTTGGACTGGGGGGGAAACTGGTTTCTATAAAATGCTTAACAATAATATATTTGTGCATATACATTAGATTAGTAAGCCAAATCTGGAGCTAATCTAACAGAAGAGCTTACAATAACGATCCAAAAAGAAGTTCACACAAATTTATATGTGAGTGAAAGATACATAACATAGTACACATACAACATACACATAGTAACATAAAGCATAGAGCAAAATTAAAAGAAACAATAAATACAGCAAATTTTGTTGAATTATTCTAGTTTGTAATTTTCCAATATTTATCTTGAATTTAACTGTAATATCTTTCTATTTTTAAAGATGTTTGGTGAATAGAAATATTATACTTATTTATGCTGAGCACTATTTGCATGTTCACAATGGCCATGTATTATATATAACATATAGTTCAAAGTATTGCAAAAATGTCAATTTTTATATAATTATAAGTATGTACATAATATATATATATATATATTAGCTGTAATTGTATATATGTGTTCATAGTGGCCATATATCAGATTTCTGTATGGGATCCTGTGTATATACACTGTATATTACTATACCATTTTATCTTTTCTTAAAGAAATGATGTTTCAAATTAAGTTGAACTACTTTAAAATAGACAAAGCATAATTCATTCTTACCGTTAATAGTAGCCTTGTTTGGAGTGGGCATCAGAGGGGCGGACAGCAGAAACAGGAGATACACCACTGATAATCCATTGAATCTCACTGATATTGCTGTGGGGCAAAAATAATTACAGTATTAGGAAAAAACACTCCAAAGATTTTGCTGCTTATTCAAACTACTTATTTAAACTAAGCTGAAACAACACAATTTTTCAACACAATATATATATATATATATTTATATATTTCATTTTTTGCCTTCATAGTTCACTGAAAAGTTTTGTACAGTAAGTATGCTCACATATTACAAGAGTTTTGAATGAGGGGTGCATTGCTTGATTTTAAAATAATTGAAGGAAACACACACTATCTACTATCTAGGATAATTTATTGAACATTAATATTGAACACACATTGCCTAAAACCAACAGTCATTTTTTCTCCTATAATAAAAGTGAAGATAAATAACTTGCACTTTTGGAAACAAAATAAATAATTTTCTGTGCTTTTCATATTAAACGTTGAACATTAGCAGCATCTCTTCTAAATCAAATAACTCTTGCATATCCTGTAAATAATATTTTAAACAGTGCATTCATCATCTGTAGGCAAATATTTTAATGTAAATAATAATTTGAATGTAATGTACAATGTGCCGTCTCAAGGCATCTCTGGCACAGCTTACAATCATCATCAATTTAGTCCAACGCAAGACTCAAGAATGGGTCCAACGTCCTACTTGACCAGAGATCAGATGTGTCTGCAAAGTGGCAGCAGAAGTATAAATCAGTCTCAGACATTTAAGGCTGATTTATACATCTGCATCGAGTGATTGTTGTGCATTTATGCTTCTGTGCAAAATAAACTATACAAGTTATACAATTATTTATATATACATTTAGATGGTATGTGTGGAATGTGGGCCTTTTTGACTGTTTTAACAGTATAAATAAGAAATAAAACAAAAATGTGCATTAAAATTAAGTGGCTTATTAGTTACAAAAACCATAAACAGTAAGGGTTCTTGTGTATGACTATGAGAAAACCAATGTGCTAGCTATTTAAGTTGGATATTTATTTAAGAATAGATATTAGGTTAATGCATTAAAGCATAAAAATAGGCATAGTTAAAAAAACTCATTAATTATAACATTTAACTTTAGCTGCTCATTAATAAATATAATTAGGAAGTAGTTGTGTTTAGGTATTAGAGATGTAGAATAAGATCATGCAGAACATGTGCTTTATAAGTACTATTAAACAGACAACATCTTATTAATAGACAGCTAATAAAACAAGTTAAAATAGTCCCCTAAAATTGAATAATTATCACACGGCACAGATGCATCTGCTGACTGTCTGCGTAGTATGCATGTAGAGATAATGTTTACTCCAGAGCACTTGTAGATCTACAAGGATTTTCAAGTGCTTACTGTCAATTACAAGCGTTGAGAAAAACAGCCTTAAAAATCAACAGACCTTGTGTACATTATACAATTCCTTCAAATCACAACTACAAAAGCATATAGTGTGAAATAAAATCAGTCTTAGTTTATTTTAAAAGCACAAATACAAACAAACTGAGCTGGCCAATGTGCTGAACAATGTTTTACAGAGAATTAAAGGTTATACAAACAGCAACAGAGATGGAATATTGCAAAACGTAGACTATCGAGACGTGAAGTGCTTTTTAAACTTGGATTTAGAAATATGTAGTCTTGGTGCAGCTCTTTCCCAGAGATGAGTTGCGGCTGGAAGGGCATCGGCTGCGTAAAACGAATGTTGGATGAGCTGGTGGTTCATTCCGCTGTGGCGACGCCAGATGAATAAAGGGACTAAGCCGAAAAGAAAATGAATGAATGGTGCAGCTCTAATCTGGAAGGGTGAACTTTTTTTTATTTTGTTCTCACTGGATAGTGTTCATTCATTCATCCATTCATTTGTTTTCCTTCGGCTTAGTCCCTTTATTAACAGGGGTCGTCACAGTGGAATGAACCACTAACTATTCCAGCATATGTTTTACACAGTGGATGCCCTTACAGCTGCAACCCAGTAGTGGCAAACACACTCACACTCATACACAACGGGCAATTTAATTAATCAGTTCCCCTATAGCGCATGAGTTTGGACTGTGGGGGAAACCGGAGCACCCGGAGGAAACCCACACCAACACGAGGAGAACATGCAAACTCCACACAGAAACACGAACTAAATCAGCCGGGGCTCGAACCAGAGACCTTTTTACTGTGAGGACACAGGGCTAACCACTGAGTCTCTGGATAGTGTTTACACATCAATTCAGAATGCTATAAGGGATTGAGGACATTTAAACACCTAAAGCACATTAAAATAAATCCTGATAACCAGCCAATGTGAAAACACAGAGTCATCTGCGACCTGAAATAGAAATTATAATAGGATCTTAATTAATTGATTTTCAAACACATACTAAATGTATATATTTGCATGTAATGTATTTCAATTACTTCTCAAAACGTGACATAAAAATAACTGCAGTCTTTAAAACATTTTAGATACTTAAGGTAAGCCTCCTTAATAAATGAATCATATGTAATATTTTATTGCTTACATATTTAAATATATTTGAATGTATGAATGTACACACATAATACGCATGTTTACTATTAACTGAAGTAACAAAGAGGTATGCACACATTGACCATAAGCAAGTTGTTATTTGCCTGCTTTCTGGAACACACTGAAGCAATAAAAACAGCTATTATGCTTATTAACCTTGTTTTAAATGCATTATATTATTAAAAACAGTTGTAACCATGACCTCAATATTAATTAATTTGCATTATGATTTTTTTTTTTACAATTAACCATCTATGAGTAACAAAATGTAAGAGAAAGAAGTAAACTTAATGGTGATTGTTATTTATGTTGACTGTAAAAAGTAATGAACTATTGTCTAGATAATACTATTAGCACTTCAGAAATGCTGTCTGTTCATGAAGATATCATTTCGATATATATTGCAGATTTTCATTTTCTTTATTTTTGTTCAGAAGACATTGGGTTACATTCGTATAACATGCAAAACAACAACTAACTGATGTTAAACTACCAACTGTATGACAAAGCTTTAAACGGAACTTACCGGTCAGTAGTAAAACAGGTAGTAAAAAGTTAAATAACGTCCCCAGTATGACATCTCCTGGCATTTCACCCAGACACTGTGCACTCATGGTGGAGTCTTGCTGTGACTGCACAGACGGCACATTAAAACACCACTGAACATCACATCATGTTCAGGAAGTCGACACCCACACACACCCACACACACACACACACACACACACACACACACACACACACACACACACAAAGAAGAAAACACAGGAGTATCTATAAAAACATTAAATTCATTGATATGAAAAGGTGTGTATTCATATACAGATTTTTCCGTTTACTAAAAGAAGCACACAAATAAGCAAAACCACTCTTAGCATTTGCTGATCATTTAAAAATGACCTGTTCAAACATTCGTTCACTTGGCCCTTAACCCAGAGGGTGAAGTATGGAATCCACCCTCTAATAAGTGTCATTTATTGTTTTCATGCACAAGGAAAAATCATTTAACCCAGAATAAATGTCTCGTTCACTGGGATGCCTTGGTGTGAAGGAGACTTCTTGGCACAGGTCACTAACTCTTCAGCTGCCCAGCATGGTGTGTGTCCTGCCCCAGTGGCCTAATAGATAAGGCACTGGCCTCCTAAGCCAGGGATTGTGGGTCCGAGTCCCATCTGGGGTGCTTTGTAGCAGAGTGGCGCAGCGGAAGCGTGCTGGGCCCATAACCCAGAGGTTGATGGATCGAAACCAAAGGTAAAATTTGCTTTTGTTACATTTTTTAAATGTTTTGACTCGGTTAAAGCATTTTACAAGCAAAATATGTAATCTTATTTGAGTTGCTGTTGTTTTTCTATCAGCTGGAACCAGTCTGGCCATTCTCCTCTGACCTCTGGCATCAACAAGGCATTTGCGCCCACAGAACTGCCGCTCACTGGATATTTCCTCTTTGTTGGACCATTCTCTGTAAACCTTAGAGATGGTTGTGCGTGAAAATCCCAGTAGATCAGCAGTTTCTGAAATACTCAGAGCAGCCCGTCTGGCACCAACAACCATGCCACAGTCAAAGTCACTTAAATCCCATTAAATCCCATTAAATCCCATTCTGATGCTCACTTTGACCTGCAGCAGATCGTCTTGACCATGTCCATGAGAGAGAGAGAGAGAGAGAGAGAGAGAGAGAGAGA
>CAIGQZ010032406.1:469492-492797 GCA_903798205.1 Danio tinwini
AGAGAGAGAGAGAGAGAGAGAGAGAGAGAGAGAGAGAGAGACCTACCCACCTCAGTTGCATTTCTTCACTCCCATTTATGAATTCTCTCATGTTGCATTATGGGTAGCGTAGTGTCCATTAGATGCGCACTACAGGACCTCGTTGGAAGTAGTAAGTCATCCGGGTACTTCTCGAATATGGTTTTTCAAATACAGACACTACTTTGCTCACATTATGTAGGCTACTATATAGTATGGAGGTATGCGATTTCGGACGCAGCCACAGTTTGCAGTTATTCTTTTGTTGTCAGTGGATTATCTTTCATGGATTTTTCATGGATTTATGGTTCACCTAAAGTATATTATAGTGAGCAAAACAAACATTGTAAATTTTGATTTCACACTGACTTTAACCTTTATAGATTCAATAAAGCCGTATTTTGACTACTTTAGATATGTTTTTTATTCCTCCTTGACATTAGCAGACACAAGATGTTTTAAGAACATCACATTTCATCAAAGGAACCTTTAGCTTGTGGATCATTCGACTTTCTTTATGTTGTGAAAAGTTGTACTGGTTTATATCAGTTGTGCTGTTGTTTTTTTCTTCAGTTTAGCACGTTTTGTTTTGTCCCACTTTTCAAGAATCAGTGATATATTAGTCATTTTATTGACGTAACGTGACGTCTCTCTTGTGTGATTCATGATTGCGAAATCTAGAAAAACTGCGTTTTAAAAAGGAGGGAAAGTAAAACTTAAGGTAAGTATTTTCCAAGATAGTACAACGAACTACTTGATGTGAGTATGCGCATTTATTTTACAGCAATATGTAAGTAAAGCTGATAAAAGATAAAATTGTATATTTTCCCCTTTTGTCCATTTTCTGGCATTCATGCTCTCTGTCCCCCCCTCTGCTAATGAACTCGCCCAGCCATTATATGAAGCTCGAGCGGCTCGGATCCGTGTTCAGATCTTCTTTGCTTGTGTTTGTTCGTGGTGTCGGCTCTCAAACAGTTGCCTAACTTTACTATTTCGGTAAGTAGGTCTTTGAAGATGTTTAATATATTGTAGTTGTTTATTACAATATAAAGATACCTCTTTGATTATGTCTGCTGTTCGGGTATCCATTTTAAACGGTTTTTAACAGGTGTTGGAGTAAAAAACACTGCGTCATTTAAGAGCGTTATAGTTTCGTGATTAAGTAAAAGCTTTGATCAGAAGAGTAATTTGATGGAGTAGTATTAAGTTTTGTGGTATTTTTGAAAACATGTTAAGTTGATGCTTTTGTCTCGAGACTCGCGTTTTCCTTTCCGGAAGCGAAAGTAATTAACTGTCCGTCTGCGTCTTCTCTCCGACTGAAGTATAACGTTAGTTTCTTCTGTCCGCGTGTCCTGTTAACCGGAAGTGTGTTCCTCCTCCAGGGCGTTTTTTATGAGTTATCAAAAGCAGCAGAAGCCGACGCTTACAGGCCAGCGGTTCAAGACCCGAAAGAGAGGTTCGTTTGGGGTTTTTTTTTGTCTTAATCTTGGCTCTTTTATTTGTGTTTCTGTCTTTAAACTTGTGTTCGTACATTCCACCTTGCCTTCTGGTAACACGTCTTAACCCTGTAAGTTAGTTTTTGTTTCTGTTGGATCGATTTATTTGTTCAGATGCTCCTTTTAGAAGTTCTAAATCATCTTGATATAGATATTGTATTTAGATTGTACTTGATATAGATATAATATTTAGATATTGATTTTTGTATGAGACCTGCAGACAGGCTGGGGAATATATTGTGTAGCCAACTCTGACGACTCCTACACAACCAACGCTTCAGATATAGGCCCAATAGTAGTTGAATTGGTACATGTTTTAACCGACATGCATGATCAATAAGTGAGTCAATACATTTTAAATTAGTATGCATGCATGTATCAGGCCTGTAGCCAGCCTGGTGAAAGGGGTGGTTCTTTTTTTTTCTCTAAAATTGGGCCTTTTTGCAGTTCTGCGCCTCATTTTCTATTTAACTGAGATTTAATTACTGCATTTAGTGACATTTTAAGCAGTGCTTTGTTGCTGGATTAGCTAGTCAGATGTCATATAACCACACTTTTTGGTGTACTAAAAATATTTCATAAAAATTTGCAATAAATTTTAAAAGACTTTTTTTTTTAAACTACAAATTTATTACATATCATTAGGGAAAAATAGGAATCTGTAAAGGTTTTAAAGTAAAAAAAAAAAAAACTATAGCCTACTGTCATTAGACAAACTGGCCAGCACATTCAACTGTCCTCAGTCACAATTTGGCCATTTCAATAAAAATAACTATTATTATTATTATTATTATTATTATTATTATTATTATTATTATTATTATTATTATTATTATTATTAATATTATTATTAATTTAACATTTTCTAACCTTTTTGGTAAAGTACATTTGAAAACTCCTGCATATCAACAATAGCCAAAAATACTCCATGTAATATGCTCCGCTTCTGGGGCTTCACACTTTTTTTATTGCTCTTTATTTCAGTAATAAGGTCCAAGATTTAGAATAAGTAACCTGTAAAATGTTTTCTGTTTAAAAACAGTACAGTAGTGAAAAGACTACTTTCATCAGATTATAAAATTAAAATATTTGTTAGCATTGGCCAAAACTGATTAGCTAAAGTTAGAACACGTGTTTTTTGCTTGTATTAAACATGTTTTTAATAGTTTTGGCTGTAAAAGCGCACCTACAGGCGTTTCAGGTGCAGGTCAGATTTTCTCTAGGTCATTTTATAATAGTTTTGTCTAAAAATATTAGACCTGTCAAGTTTCATCTAGAATGCATCCCAGATCACTTTCTGAAGTGGTTCAAGCGATCGGATTTCTCTGATCAGAATAAAATGGGTGAAGTGACCAAACAGCCTTAAACACAGACGTGACGGCATTAGCGCCTTAACGGGCATGCGTATATGTATACAATTAATTTTTCATAAGTTGCCAGCTTTTTGCAGCTTTTTTTATGATTATTTTTAAATGTAAATAGGCTTTAATGTTTAATACTAATGTGTATTTTAAGTAATTGTACATATTAAATACCATTTGTGTTGTAGGTCTGCATATTTAAAAGTGATTTTTCTTCATTGATTGAAAAATGAGCAGTTATTTTATATTTATTTATTTATTTATTTATTTATTTATTTATTTATTTAAAACTGTCCCTTGGTGACTATCAGTTAAACAACTTAATTATTACAGATTGTCTTTTTTTTTTTTTTTTTTTTTTCTCCAGAGAATTAATTTTTATTTCCTCAACTTTCAGGTTCTCTTTTTTTTTTTTATTATTATTATTACTACATTTTGTTTGAAGTCCAGTCCTTCGTAGCAAGAAAGTTCAATTATTCTTAACGCCGATCATGACCAACAGTCCAAATTAACCTCATTTTTGTTTCCTCTTCCTGTTGAGCAGATGAAAAGGAGAGATTTGACCCTTCACAGTTTCAAGAGGGCATTGTACAAGGACTAAACCAAACTGGCACTGATTTAGAGGCTGTTACCAAGTTCCTCGATTCTTCTGGAGCCAAGCTTGATTATCGGCGCTATGCAGAAACGCTGTTCGACATCCTGGTGGCTGGTGGAATGCTGGGTAAGTGCTGGAAACTCCTTCTGCAGTTAAGAGTTTACCTCAAAGCATAAGGTCATTTAGGGAAATATCTTTTTTTTTTATTATTATTATTACTTGCTCTATTTACTCCATTTAAACTCTTTAATCTGTCCTTTTGCCCAAAAATGGCCACCAATGGGAAATACTGACATTTTTCTGAGGATTTTTAAACGTGTATTTATTTTGGTCCCATCAATGCAGATCAATCCTATACCTAAATGACTAACAAATGGTGGCATTGAAATGCTGAATATTTTGTCATGCCATTATCCACCAGATGTCACCATTTTAGGTTTTGGTTGGTCTGAACTGTCTACGGCAGGGGTGTCCAAACTCAGTCTTGGAGGGCTGGTGTCCTGCTCAGTTTAGCTCCAACTTGCTTCAACACACAGTCAGGAAGTTTCCAGTATATCTAGTAAGAGCTTGATCAGCTGCTTCAGGTGTGTTTGATTAGGGTTGGAGAAACTCTCCAGGACACCGGCCCTCTAAGACTGAGTTTGGGCACCCCTGGTCTACAGTGATGTTTTTGCGTGTGTAAAGATGGATGGATTGATGGGAAGATAGATCCCCCTATAGGAGTACTGAATTTTGGGGTATTTTAAAACCAATTTTTCTCAAAGACGGTGGTTTTTATTTTATTTATTTTTTTTATTTTAGGTTCACACTTGAGGCCTTCCTGTCCACAAAGGAAGGGTTGAGGTCTACAGTATAAGGCATGTTTAAGCTAACCGTTTGTCCATCTGATTTTCAGCTCCAGGAGGTGCCTTATCTGATGACATGACCCGGACAAACTACTGTGTTTTCACTGCACAAGAAGACCTTAAGACCATGAAAGCGTATGCTCAGGTATCCAAAATTTGTGCCTTGTGAATTTTTTGATTTTTAATCTCAAGTCTACTAGGGATTTGTGATTTTGAGAAATTGTGATGCTGTAGTTTTTTTTTGTTTTTTTTTTTTAAATCTTGCAGCATTAATCAAATCTGTTCTAAACATTTGTCAAACATGTTTAAATTATTATTATTTTTTTAAACAGGTTTTTAACAAGTTAATCCGGCGTTACAAATACCTGGAGAAGGGATTTGAAGAGGAGATTAAGAAGGTAATTTGGATTTAACGTATAAATTTGAGTGACATTTTTTTGAAAATAAAAGTTAGTAATGTGGAGCATGCTCTCCTCCTCAGTTGCTCCTGTTTTTAAAAGGGTTTAGCGAGTCTGAGCGAAACAAGCTGGCCATGCTGATGGGTGTTTTACTGGGCAACGGGAGTCTGTCTGCATCCATCCTCAGCAGCCTCTTCAATGATAACCTGGTGAAAGAAGGTACGGCCGACACATGCCACACTGTGCTAAATGTAGTGTTTTTCTCAGTAGGTGTACTTAAGACTATTTTGATGAAACATTTTAATTGAATGTATATATTTAAGCCATGCATTAGAGCTTTTATTTATAAAAAAAAAATTATAATTAATGATTTGTCCAATTTATATATTGATTTTTTTTTTTTTTGTACAAGTGTTGCCATAATCTAGCCAATACTGATGGCGTTAATTTCTCAACAGGTGTTTCTCCGGCCTTTGCTGTGAAGCTGTTCAAGTCATGGATTGGTGAGAAGGACATTAGCTCAGTGGCTGCCAGCCTGCGTAAGGTCAGCATGGACAACAGGCTGATGGTGAGTCCAAGATTGATTCACACTACAGTTGATCATAATTAGTATTGATAAGCTGAGGTAATGGTGTTTGCTATGAATTGTCTTTTTAAATGATTTTAAACGTTAGGCTCTCCCCCACCCCCCAGGAGCTGATGCTCTTAATCACCAACAATGTCAACTTTTGACAACTCTTATTTTTACCAATATGGTTTAATTCTTCCTTACAATAACTTGCAATACAATACCCCCCTGCCTTTGCAAGTGATTTTGACAAATATAAAGAATTGTGTATGGCAAGTAAAATACTTAATTCCCATCGAATTCAATCATTATCCCTATAGAAGTCTGAAATTTTTATTTTTCTTAAATTTGATGCCTGCAGAAAACCTGCTGAACTTTTTTATTTTTATTTCTTCTCTCTGCAGGAGCTGTTTCCAGTTAACAAGCAAAGCTATGAACACTTCTCCATTTACTTCACTGGTGCGGGCCTGAAGGAGATCTCTGATTTTGCACGTAACCAGCAGTCATTGGGCGCTCGCAAGGAGCTTCAGAAAGAGATCCAGGAGCAGATCTCTCTAGGCGTTTCTTTTAAAGAGGTTCGTAAATGGCCCTGAGCTCAATGACTGAATTCGTGGCCTTTTTAATGACCCATAATATGCACCTTTTTAGAATGACATTGAGTTAATTATTGACCATTTTTATGAAACTGAATTGGCTTTGAATTTCGTAACATGAATATTGATCCTCTAAATTGAGGCTTTTTTTTTTTTTTTTTTTCAAATTTAAGATTTAATATGACTGCATATATCCAGACTGTAAAGTTTGAGGTATAAGATGAAGCATTTTCATACGTCCAAGCATCTTCAACATAATGCAGATGAATGGCATCCTCCTGAGCCACACATACGCCAGCAAACTCCTGCAGTTGTGATTGGCCCTACTGCTTCATTTTTGAGTTTCTGGTGATCATCTGCTGTTCAGATGTCGAATTGGACATTCTAGATTGACTCATTTGTATTTACTCAACAATGAAGACCCACCTAAATGTACTGCCAGGCTGCTCTTACTATCAAACATGTTTTGTTGGAATGTGAAAGTTTGAATACAATTAGACAATTTTTATAAGGAGAGTACTTTGATGGACATTTTTAAAACTATATCACCAGGAAAAGTCTTAAACTTATTTATCAAATTAAAATCATTTAACTCTTGGGATATATTTTTGTGATTTTTATTTTATACAACTTTTTTTTTTTTTTTTTTTTTTTTAATTGTAATACGAATTTGTTTCATGTAATTTAATGTATATTCGTCTTGCCATGAAATAGCTATAAGTTACTGATGTGGCAATAAATTAAAATAGATCATCTGCTGTCATGACCCCTGACCTACTTGCATATCCGCATTTTAAATTGAATTTGTTCTAAATGTCTTAATTTTGAACTGGAAACTCCCTTACAAACTGGATATCTGATGTTTAAAACCTGCCTTCAGATGTCTTATTTCAGATGTTCAATATTAAAGTTAACTCTAAACTTTTTTTATTATTTTTTTTAATAGTGTGTGTGTGTATATAATCTGTTAAATTAGTCAATTCAAATGAACTCTTATTCAAATTCAGATATTTAAGCTCCATACTTTAAGAGCCCTGTGTGTTCTTTCAGATCATTGACTACGCTAGGGAGGAAATGAAGAGGAGCAGCATCTCTGAGCAGCTGATGATTGGAATCATGTGGACCAGTCTGATGAGCTCTGTGGAGTGGAATAAGAAAGAGGAGCTGGTCACCGAACAGGCCATCAAACACCTGAAGGTAACATCTGAGACTGCTGAATTCATGTGTTTAGCAGGTTAAGATGCATTTGCATAATAGTTTGAATTGTTAGTTTAGTGTGTGAGCAGTGTCAATTGTAGACTATCTGAACATCCAAATTTTGCAGTTTGTCATTTCCAGATGGATGAATTCTATCACATTCAGTTTCATCAAATGCTCTCTAATGTCTGACATGCCCTGCCCCCTTATTTGCGTTTTATTTGATGTGCTTAAGCTCAAATGGCAGAGATGTGAGGAAACCATACTGTAGTGCAGGGGTGTCCAAACTCTGTCCTCGAGGGCTGGTGTCCTGCAAAGTTTAGTTCCATCCCCAATCAGACACACCTGGGCTAGATAATCAAGCTCTTACTAGGCTGTCTAGAAACCTATTGAGGCAAGCTGGAGCTAATAATCTGCAGGACACTGGCCCTTCAGGACTGAGTTTGGGCAGCCCTGCTCTTGTGGCTCTTGTTTTTCAAAGAGGGGAGGAGCTGCTTTATGCCCCACCCTTAATTAAGATTAATACTCGGACACAATCAAATGATGTGCAACTTTCACGTTAAACTCTGCAATGACTCCTATGTTCTGATCTGTAGTGTCTGGCCAACTTGTGACGAGACTTGCGGCTTGAAATGCACGTTGAAATGCTTTGTCCTTGTGCTAGTGTTCTGTCTGACCGTACTCTTGATGGTTTGTCTTCAGCAACACAGTCCTCTTCTGAAGGCCTTCAGCGCACAGACTCAGTCTGAGCTCGCGCTGCTGCAGAGGATCCAGGAGTTCTGCTACGATAATATCCACTTCATGAAGACCTTCCAGAAGATCGTTCTGCTGCTCTATAAAGGTACAGATTATTCTCAAGCCCTCGACTTCAGCTTTTACGCAGTGATACAGTTCAGTGTAGTATGCTGTTTACTCAGTTTCTATTATCAGAAGTTGTAAATGGGTGTTGGGGTGCCTTCAGTCCTGATCAAAAATACTAAATGGGCTTAAAATAAATCATTTATGAGCATGGCAAAGTCAGAGTTGAGGCAAAACACAAATCTATGTATATTGTCAGTCTTGGACATGAAAGCTTTTTAGTAAGAGTTGTCCCTAATCATTAGATTGTGCAGCATCAGACTTAATATAATTGTTGCTGTAAATTACCTGAAAGTGGTTAATTTTGCCAACAGTATATTGAGAAATTTGAAAGCATTTTTTCTGACACGTCAAATTTCGCATGTGGCCAAAATAAGAGCCAATCATCACCCCAGAGTGGATGAACGCCTCCCAACAGCACACAAGAGTTAATGAGATTTTTAGACATGTCTTGTTGGAATGAGATTGGATTAGTTTTCGGTGACGCAGAATTGTCCATTGCTCTCTACACCTGCTGCCTTTTAGTTACTGCCTCAAGCTTGTCTTCAGCTTCATCTTGACCTTTTTAAGTCATTCTCGTTGGCTGCTGGGGTTCAAGGTTTCCCTTTCCCCTCCCACAGTCATGTTTTAAGACTTATTTAAATGTGTTTTGGTTTAAGTGCATAATCTAAGGAACTATTAGAGATGGCCACAAATGTCCAAACCTTCCAGTTTGCTGTGCCTGATACCTGACGTATAAGTGGATGTTGTAAGGGGGGACAAAAAAAGTGACTTGCTGGAGCAGATGAATATTGACCATAGTATGAAGACCGATCTTGTATAAGGTGTAAAGCATTATGGAGTTCCTTGTCCTGAATTGAACCGTGCTGCTCTGTGGAAATGTGTTGCTTTTAGTGCTAAATGACCCCTAAACACTCTCTGACCCCTTAAACCTGTCCTCTAGTGGATGTGTTGAGTGAAGAGGCTGTTCTGAAGTGGTTCACTGAAGCTCATCTGGCCAAAGGGAAGAGTGTTTTCCTGGAGCAGATGAAGAAGTTTGTGGAGTGGCTGAAAAACGCTGAAGAGGGTGAGTTGTTGTGTAGTACCTACAATCTGTCTTCTGAATAAGTGTTTTCCAGCAGCGTGTGCCATTTAAGTATTTGCATGCATATGACTGCGTTTGCAAACTGATTTACTGGTATGCCTTCTATATTGACTTGTCTATAATCATTACACTTCGTGTCCAGAGGTTTCATATCACAAAGATGATATCAGACTTTAGCAATTTAACTCTGTTTTCAGAAGTATAATTATAAAATGAAATGCAATCAAGGTGCTTGAACCCAAACTGATCAAACTTCACTGTTAAAAACAATTGGGCAAATTTCTTCCATTTCTACTTCCTTCAGCTGATAGTTTTACCTAATGTAGATGTAAAATGTATGCTGTTTCGCACGTCCAGCTTATATGAAACTAATTTCCATCTTTAATCCTTTGTTTAAAAACAGGTATGCATGTTCACAAATTATACTTGTTCATATTCCCTCAACAAACAGTCAGCGAATTACCCGAAATAAGTCCATATCCTAATGTGAAACGGTGTAATGTGTGTTTTAGAGTCAGAGTCTGAAGAGGAGTCTGACTGAGACTGAAGCATCTCTTCATTCTGGACTGAGGAAAGGTCCATTTCTGGCTGTATTTGGGAACAGTCCAGATCACTTACAGCCTTAAGTGCGCAACTACTCTTTTTAAAGTCCTTTTTAGCTAAAGCTGTATTTTGAGAAGAGTTGCAGCTTTTACTGGCCTTTTTAAAGAATCGTCATCCCAGAGTTTTCTGTAAGACCTTAAAGATGTTTTTGTACTGACTTTGTAAGTGACCTTTACTGACATCATTTTAGAAAAAATTGAATAAAGAATATGGTTCAAGTCTGTCTTTGCTCTTATTTGAATGGTTGTGGTTGGATGTCAGATATTAGATCATTTGATTTGTTCTGAAGATTAGATTAGAAACTGAAGTATGAGCTTGTCAATCCCTGCATTTAGACTGAAGTGACTGACTGCGGACTTTAGAGGTTTTCTTCTAAATGGGGAATTGTCTGTTTTGGAGCACTAAATTCTAAATGGCCTTTTTTATTTCACAGGACTTGAGGTTTGCTTATGTCAAGTCTGAAAATACCAAGCAACCATGCACTTAATTTAAGGAGAGTTTTATTTGACGTTTCAGTTAGTTTGTTCTACTCCACACAGGCTGCTGATGAACCCTGCTGCTGACTGATCTGAGGAATGGTTTGTGTAAACTGAGTGTTTGTTGGAACACTTGAGGTCAGATTTACTAGCAACAGTGCTAAAATAAAAAAATAGTTGGGCAGTAAACGTGTTCTGTATGTACTAAATGTGCAGTGGAGAATTGGTGCTGAAGTGGCTTGAACAGTTATTTTTGCACCTGACCTGATTGGCTGTATTCCAGTCCCTTGTTTATTGTTTGCCCTTCACACACTAACGTTATTGGTCATGTTCTGGTGGAGCATCTGAATGGCATCTTGAGATGCTTGAACTACTTTGTTACCTGTTTATTAGTACTAGGTGCATTTCTGCATTCTTACTCTATCTAAACCCAACTGCTACCTTTACTATAAAGAAGCTGGACAATTGGCAGTTTTAGTTATAGAAGTAGGCTTAAATCAAATAAAACCATGTGCAATTACTTGGTTACCTAGTTAAATCACTAAAGTTAATATTTTTTTTTTGTGCTTGAGCATCCATTTGAAGTTGCGTGCTTGTGCATTTATTTTATTTTTTGTAAGTTCAGTATAATAAATGATTGGTTTCTAAGTGCCTAACATTTATCTACACCCACCAGTAAATCTGGTGTATAGGTTTACTAACCCGGTGGTCACACTTAAAGGGTTTATTGGTTAATGCATTTACTAACATGAACTAATAATGAATAATACCTGTGCAGTGTTTTATTTTTTTATTTTTTTTATATCACAGTTAAACATTTGCTAATGCATAAACCTCCAAATTCATGCTTGTTAACTAGTAAATGCACACATGGCTAACAAAACTATCTACTGTAATGTGATACTGTAAATGTACTAATGTTAGTAAATACACAATCTTACTCCAAAGTGTTACCGACCCCTATTTACTAAATCTGGCCCCTCAGTTCCCATCCTACACCGTGATTTATTTGTTGAAGCACCATATTTTTGTCTCTGAGAGATTGTAGTGAGGTGTTAAAGTCATTTCTGCTGTGCTGTCAGTCTCCATCTGCATTCGTGTCCACATCCTCTGCATCTCCTCCTGCAACATGACATTATAACGTTACGCATTTCTTTCATTGTCCAGGTGAAAACTGAAACTTCAGAATGTGTCAGTGTTCAACTCTTGAGCTTCAATTTAAAGCAATATTCCTCGTAGGTTCAAAATGGACAATTCAGTACAGTCACTTATTACATATTTACACACAACAGTACAACATTCGGACACTATTATAAATGCACAATGTACTCAATCGACTCCATTATAACAAACTTTAATATGCAGAAAATATAGTATTTGCCTTGTATATCAAATTTTGGAGCTTTTTTTTTTTTTTTGAAAGCCTGATAAATATTTATCTTTATAGTTAAATGGTGGCGCTGTGCTTAATAATGGCCATTATAACAGGTTCCAGTGAGAACATTTATTATTTTTATTTTTTATCAAGTGTAAAATAGTGTTTGTTCAGTTGGTATAAAAAGGCAAATTTTATATTATTTATATATATATATATATATATATATATATATATATATATATATATATATATATATTGGATGGATGGATAGATGTGTCTTTAATGTTGCATGTAATACATCAGTACAATAAGTGTCAAATCTAAACATTTGTAATTCAGTTGTGTGAAAGTTCTACATGATATATTTCTGCACAATTATGGAGAATGTACACATGCGAGTTCTTTGAGTACATTCAGTACAAAGTCTTTTAACCCTCCTGTTGACATTTATGGGTCAAAAATGACCCAGGCACTATTTAAAACAGATAATCTATACAATGTATAATTTTTTTTTTTTGTTTTAGTCCTGAAATTTGGTGACTTTTTCTGAAATGACCCTAACATTAGGAAAATGAAGTTTTCTGTTCGGGTGTCCTTCACCAGCTATTAAAGCATTTATTACACAACACACACACACAACAAGAATCTTAACTTTTCTGAATACTGTCGTGCTAAACACTTTGCACACTTCTGCACATACTTTAATCATCATAAAACACCTGCTTTACTGTAGTGAGAGTGGAGTGTTGTCTACTGAGTGCACACTGATGAGGGAAACCCAAACATTCACTGTGTGTGTGTGTGTGATGAAGATCAGCTTGTTACTTCATGCTAAATAGATTTGAGGAATGAAATGAAACTGATCTGCTTTAGTTTAGGGGTTTAGTGAAGATGGGTCTTTTTGACCCGATGGATGTAATAGTGTATACTGAATTCTAAGACAGGAGGAGGGTTAATAAATGTGCTTTACCTGCTTCAGTCACTCCTTCAGTGGTTTCAGAAGTTTCTGCTAAATGAGTTTCATTGGTGTTTTCAGCATCAGTGTTCTCCGGCTCTGAGATTCTCTCTTCAGCGTCTGGTTTTCTCTCCTGAGTGTCTGTTGCTGGAGAAAGGTGTTTTGTGGGAGGAAGAGATTAACAAAATGTTGTAAAACCGTATTATAAAGTATTACTCTTTTACAGTTAAAGAGACACAGGACACACAAATAAAAAATTTCCTCTCCATTTATTATAGGTGGGCATAGAATAATTTATTTAATCTAGATTAATCTCACTGTAGTTTTGGAATAAATCTAGATTAAAATGGCTGATTTGAATTCTGCTGAAGGCATTCAGAATATGTGTGCTGCCCAAATAATGACTAAAGTAAGTCTCTGAGAACGGGTTTCTCCAGCCAGGTGGAGCATTAGACCAGGGGCTCATCTCCTGTTTCCACAATGCATCACAAACTGCTTGAGGAACTGTTCTACTGTGATAATTAGTGATGAAAATAAATTAATTTAGTAAAGTCATCACTGAACTAAACAGAAATGAATGAAGACGTGGAGTATGCAGATATTAGTGACATTATTGAAGGAAACACCACAATCAAACTATTACCATCATGGAGGACTTTCAACATATTGTCTAACAAGATCCACACACACGGCTGTCAGTAAAGGACCACACACACACACATTGTGAAATGCAGAAGTTTTGTTGTTTCCATTTGGCGTGTGTTATTAAACTCCAGAACACTCTCTCCAGTCCTTCCTCCTCATTTGTGTCTAATACTCCAGTTTGTGATGGGGGCATGAATGAAATGTTCATGAGTGAATGTGAAGCTGCTGAACTGCAGTTAAAGTCACCCAAAATGACAGGAAACTCCTACATGAAAGCACTTGACGTAAACACCTTCATTATATTATTGTCTATTAAGGTGAATAACTAGACTACAGATGTCCATGTGAGTGTAGTCAGTCGTGTCTTCAGAGTAAGAGAAAGATCCAGAAGGGCATCCTGCTGATTTGATTCAGAAGGGCACTGTTTTGTCAGACGCTCACCGGTTTGACTTTCATTCATCATCATTCATTGTAAAAAGCAGACGCTCCATTTTATCTGTGTATGTTTAACTGGAACACATAAACTCTACAGGTGTCTGATAGTTAGATGCAGAGCTCACATTAATCAGACTCACTCTAGTGAACTGCATCCATATTAGCACGTCACGTCTGATGTGGTTATTTCACAGTAGGAACACACACAGGGTCCAAGACTCGCTCTCACCACCTACAGTGCAATTCGGTCAGGTATACATCCACGCTAAAATATCAAGGTGAAAGTCATCATAGCTGGCGTAGAATAGACCCAGCTCACAACCCAACTCTGAGAATAGAGTAACAGCCAGATTTTTTATCACCCGATATGAGTCTCACGTTAACGCAGCACATTAATGCCGATAACAGCCTACCACTAATATATATATACATATTTATTTATTGATTTATTTGTTTGTTTTACATTTGAAACCTTAATTTCTTAAAGAACATTTTGAGGGATGTAAACGAAAACAATGATCCCAACATAGTTCCTGTTTTACATTTTTAATTTCTAGAGCTTCCGAGAATCCAAAAAGGTTCACATATTAATAAATAATGTTATGATAGATGTTTTAACTTTAAGTTATGATTGAATTGCTTCTTGTTTCAGTTATGAAATAGTTTGATAACAAGCAGGAAATGACATGAGCACATTGAATTGGTCTATATTTAAAGATGTTTGTGTGCAGCTGTGCTTCCCAGTGTGTGTAATAAGTAAAGAGTATGTGAATTTTAGACTAGACTATCACTAGCACACTCTTTAAATGACAAACTATTTTCTTTACCTGATTTGTCATGAATTGTTCTGTGTTCATTTGATCTTTCATGTTTATCCTCTTCATCTTCATCATCATCATCATCTGTATTTATGAACTGTTTTTCTTTTTTCTTTGAGTTAACGAAGGCTTGCTCTTCATGGTAAACATGTTGTGTGTTAGCTGTGGAAATAGTGCACAAATTTAAATAAATTGAGAACATTTGTTGTTAATACATGCAGATAATTGTCAGTATATAACGTATTATAGAAAACAATTTTAGACAAATGAGCTCAACACTTGTGCTGCATCCCAGTTCAATCAGTTATACTACTATTTATACTTATAACTCTACTCTTTTTACGCTTGTATCTATTTACACTTGTTATTTTTTTTTGCATTTTTGGAATATCTTTAATAGTCTTTATCTTTAATAATCTTTTAATTTTATTTCCTGTAAATGTAATTAATCAATGTTTTTGTTAGTTTTTGTTTAACTTTTTTTTTTATGAAACATTTCTATTTGGTTTTTAAGTGTATTTTTTATTAGTGTTTTTCTAATTTCACTTCATAACTGCTGCTATGTATAGTTACTAGTTTAAACTTTTTAGTTTAGTTTTAGTTCATCATTTACTGTGATTTTCTTTTATTGTTTGAGTTTTTATTATTATTATTATTATTATTATTTTTTTTTTTTTGACCAATAGTTTGACTTAGTTTTAGGTTTTTTTTTACTAAAATAACCTTGGTCACTCATCTTTGTCACAGTTAAAACTTTATTTTAGAGATGAAAGCATTAAATTGGCATTTTTGGTCTTTTATGCAGACTAATGTCCTCATGTGTTAGCATAATGATGCATTAAAGTCAAAACATGTCTTCATAAAAGTGTTGTTACAGATTAAATTATTTTCAATAATATTAAAACATTCATTCATTTATTTACTTTTCGGCTTAGTCCCTTTATTAATTAGGGGTTGCCACAGAGGAATGAACCGCCAACTTATCCAGCATATGTTTTACACCGGATGATCTTTCAGCTGCAACCCATCACTGGGAAACATACACACACACACACACTACAGACAATTTTTTTTTAGCTTACCCAATTCCCCTATAGCACATGTTTTTGGACTTGTGGGGGAAACCGGAGCACCCGGAGGAAACTCCCGCAACATTAAACATTATATATTAAAATTAATTTTGGAATTCTCAAAGCTGAAGTAGCAGAGCATCAAGGTATAACTAATTGGAAATAACTTAGATATTTCATATGAAAGATATTTCATTTTGGGACACTAATTATGTTTTCTTTTTTTAGGACAGATAGTGTAGGATTTGATGCAGGATTATTAATCATGTTGTGGGTTTTTTATTAACTTTTAGTTTTATTTATTTATTTTTATCAAATGTATTAAAATTATTGATTTATTTTTATTTATTTATTAAATTTTTTTTTTTAATTTTAATTAATAATTTATTCCCTTAAAGTGACAATTCACCCAAGATTGTAAATTCTGTCATCATTTTCTCCATTTGTTTCAAACCTGTGTGAGATTCTTTATTCTGTAAACACAAAAGAAGATATTTTGAAAAATGCTGGAAAAATACACTATTGACTTCCATAGTATTTGTTTTTGTTTTGTTTTAGGATATCTTCAGGATATCTTGTTTTGTGTTCAATCGCCTGATTAAATGCAGAAGTATTTGTATTTTATTTGTAGGTGAAAAATAAGTTAATAAATAATAATGTTGTCACAGCAGATAGTTTTAATGCACTTTACGTGAAGCAGCACAGAATTCTGTTACTATGAGAAGTAAACAGAAGCAGAGATAATGAACAAAACTGCCACGTTAAAGAGCCGGGAACTCTCACTGGTGGTGGTGTGGAGAGACACCCCCCCCCCATGATTGTGAAGCGCTTTGGGTGTACTTGCCTGTTTTTGGGGTCCTCCGTATTCGTATTTTTCTTGCTTCATATCTGAAACCTAAACAACACATTACATTACATTTAGATCATTAATAGACATTAAAATCAAAGGACAAAAATCACTCCAGATCTCCTCAAATCTACTGAAGAAAACTGTTCAAATAAAAGCTGGATCGTATTTAAATGTCTTGTTTTTTTTTTTTTTTGCTATGAAACTTTAATTATTTAAGTATTT
The DNA here is from genome assembly GCA_903798205.1 of Danio tinwini. Taxonomy (NCBI): domain Eukaryota; kingdom Metazoa; phylum Chordata; class Actinopteri; order Cypriniformes; family Danionidae; genus Danio; species Danio tinwini. Next base: position 485,958 of record CAIGQZ010032406.1, read on the forward strand.
TCCAAGTGTTTTTTCAGCACATTTCTAAACATAATAGTTTGTTCTGTAGACCACTGAGACAAATAATTACATAAGGGGGTTAATATTATTGACCACAGCATTTTGTACAGAAATATGTGAAACACATTTTTGCTCTGCAAAAGATCACTTGGAAAATATTTAAATAATAATAATAATACATTCAGTGTTCAACAGTGCATATCTCACCTGTCCTCCTTTGTAGAAGGCAGATAATCACGGCGATCATTACAATCACAGCAGTGCTGACTAAAATTCCTATGAGAATGGTTTTCAGAACAGACTTCTCTATTAAAGAAGAACAAAACAATAATCATAACCAGCGCCAGACAGAATCTGTGGACAATCTGAACAGATTTATACAGAATTGTTTAAAGGCATATTGAAAATGATACACGTGGAATGAACAAATAATCACTTTATTATCTTATACACAGCAAAAATATCAGTTTCTCAGTTTGAGTTTAACAACACTCCTTGGCTGTACATATGACTCCCTCCGTTTTGGAGTTAAAATAAAGTGTGAAATGTGTACATTACTCAGAGTTCACTTTAACACAGTAAGAGTTTATTCTTACATCAAACAGGAGTGTGTGTTACCTTTCATAGTGTTAATAGATGACCTTTTTTCCTATATTATCAGTTGGTGTGTGACAGATAACAGTGATCAAATATGTTGAAAATAGTTTTAATTTATTAAATGTTCATTAATCTTTTCAGAATAATTTCAACACATTCAACTCTTTGCATTTTAAAATGCAACAAGACATGTTTTAAGTTTAAGTAAAACACACTGGTTTGATCACTGTTTGTCTGAAAAAACTGGTTGGAGTAAAAAAAACTGGACTTTTCATCACTAGTGGGAAATACACTGCATATTGGGTTAAAAGTTTAACACTGAAAAAAACCCTCTTAAATATACGCTCTTTCACACTCGAGGATTAAAATGTACTCCTGTTTTAACACTGAACAACACCAAAAAAAACACACTGTATATTTAAGACTGTAATTTTTGCTGTGTATGTCCATGTGTACATGAGTACTTATAAACAGTTTTCCCCACTTTAGTTTCTTTATTTAAATCTCCGTCTACATGAAAAATGCAAAACGGCACTGTGATGCATGTTAAGCGCACGCCAAACCAACAGGGGGTGATAATGACACTCCTAAGGCTGATTTATACTTCTGCATTAAGCGCATGCCTATGCTCTGGCACAGCATTTGTGCGGTCGCATAGCCCTCGCCGTGGCTGACGCCGACGCGCACGTTTCAAAAAATGTAACTACACATCGCAACAATGTGTAGCACGAGCTCTGTGATTGGTCGACTTGGTATCGTGATGAGTGTAGGTGGTGATGAGAGCTGCAAGCCTGATGGAGCGAGTGTTTACAAGTGTGGAGTCCTGTGAAGGAGCTCCGGATGGAGACTCCTTAATGAGCGAGTTTGAGCCACTTGTACATTAAGGAAGCGTTCAGAAACAATAAAACATGCGGAAACTCGACACGGAGGAACAGAAACACCTACTGCCAGCTAGTGTTTCAGGTTTTTGTGTGAACAAACAGCCAAACCACGGGGAAACAAGTGCAGGTTTGAAAATAGCCATGTTTGTGTGGACAGAGCCTTACATTGTGTCCGTCTACATGTGATGCAGTGCCGTGACATGCGATAGAAGCTTCATGTTAAAACAAGCTTTTGTCCTAACCATCTGCCACTAAAATTTCAGTTTAAGAAACTGTGACGTCACAGCAGAACAACAGCGTAACGCCCCATTCACACGGGGGGGGCAGCGTCAACGACAGAGGGCGTGTCTGAAGCTGAGGCTGACGTGATCGTCATAGCAGCGTCAGCCAATGAAATTAGTCAGCAATAGGCCAGCATCTGAGCTGGTGTATTTGCATACAGCGATCTGATTGGCTGACGCTTCCGTCGGTGCTTGAAAAGTTGAGCAAGTCCCAACTTCTGCAGCGAGCAACGCCACTGAAGCGGCCTCGACGGATCCACAATGCAGTTCGGCAACGCCTGAATGAATGAGGAATGGGGCATAAACTATGATGCACATGAGCAGTTGGCTTTACTCAGTGTTTCCAGTACAAGTTTGAACACAATTTTCATGACAGTCATGGCTTAATTTGTGCCGTAGTAAGTCGGATCTGGATCTGGCACTTCTGAAGTCTGATCAGGCACCTCATTTTACCGATCCCCCTCCTCACATGCCCCCCCGCCCCGCCCCACTCTTTCCACGACTCCTCAACCCTCTTCACTTTCGTCTGCGACAATCACCCTCCATCATTGGGAGTGCAGTGGCTGGTGTTTAGATGTTTCTGTCGTGTTGCGTTTGGTGCAGACAGACGTTGCTTGTCACTGGAGTTTTGTCGTGTTGTGTGCTGTTAGGATGCAGCATTAGACTTACAATGGAAATTCAATTAGATCCAGTTATTTGGTAAACAAAGCAAGTCTCTCATATAATGATATATCCACTGAAAGACAGAACATATGACAAACTCTATTGTACATAAATCATATAGACATCGACATATTAATAGTCAATAATAGCACTGAAATGAATATAAAACTGAAATATATATGTACACACAGGTACATGAATACTCAATGATAGGCTAAAAAATCTCCATGATCAGCACTTGTATTATTCTGTAGTGTGTAGTAAACCTGTGCCGCAGGCTCTCAGGGTCACGCTGGTGTTTCTCCGGCTGACAGGATTGCTCACGGTGCAGGTATAAACAGAGTCTGGCTGCTGGTCTGTGCTGATCTGGAGCTGCGGACCCAGGTGCTGATCTGAATCTGATTGTGCTGTGGTCCATCTGTAGGTGACGGACCGTGGATCAGGCACTGAACACTGCAGGGTTGTAGATTCTGTTGTTTTGTTCACTTTACAGCTCACGCTCGGCTTCTGCACTGCGTCTGATGGAAACACACATCTCATTTGTGCTCATTCGTGACCCTGCACCTCAAAAACCTTACGTTATGTTATGTCCTAGTGTATTTTTGGCTAGTAATTCAAAAATAGAGATGCCAAGAATCATTGGAATACTAAATAAAGATCATGTTGGATGAAGACATTTTGTACATTTCCTACATCTTTGGTTAGTAATGCGCACTGCTGAGAACTCGATCTCGACAACTTCAAATGCCCTGTGAACTTAACATTTTTATGTTCGCGTCAGTGAGTTTAATTTAAGAGAATCTATATGCAAGTGGGCAATGACAAAATACACATTTAGAAGATATAAATCTGATATAAACATCCAAAGTTTGCCCTGCCCTCTTCATGTTTCAGTTGAGATTACGTCAAACATAGAATCAAAAAACTGCACATTTCAAAGCACTTCATGACACCTTTAAAGGTGATTTTATCAGTATTTAGATTTTTTTTAACCCTCATATTGCTCATTTTTAATAGTTGCACCTCAGACGAATATTGTCCAATCCTAACAAACTATTAATCAATGGAAAACGTACTTATTTAGCATTCAGGTGATGTATAAATCTCAATTTCCAAAGCATGTACACTAATGAGCAGTTTTGTGATCACTAATGCCTTTGTTTGTTGTGAATACACGCCCTCTGCTGGCCAAAATGACATATTGTGTCTTTAAGCAACAGGACAGGTGTGTTATTTCATTCACAGTTGCATAAAGGCCCTTACCAATGACTCTGACTGCGTGTTTAGACATTTGCAGCTTTCCGCTGATCTGTATTTCAGACTCATAAGCGCCGCTGTCATGGTGGGTCACGTTACGAACAGAGAGTTGACCAGAGGTGATATTAATCCTTGATCGTCCCTTAAACTGGCCGAAATCTTGAAAATCTGTCAAATCACACTCTGCCAACTTGTTTCCATTGTATTTCCACAAAATGTCTTCAGGGTTTCCTTGTATAGTCACGTTTAAAGTCAAAGTCTTCCCAGTCTCAATGTAGATGGTAGATGTAACAGCATCTGATCAATGGTAGAAGAGAAATGCATACATCAGGAAAAACAATAACAGCAGATGGAACAAGTTTGACAACATCAGAAATCATCTTCATGTTCACGCCCTCTAAACTGAACTTAAACACTGAAAACTGAACTGACACTGTTTACATTCACTATAAACTTCCATGTGAAGCTGCTTTGACACAATCTACATTGTATAAGCGCTATACAAATAAAGATGAATTGAATTGAATTGAATGTTCCTACAGTGTTGGCAGGTTTGAAATAAAAGATTGACTTCTACTTAAAGTGGTCCTATTATGCAAAAATCACATTTATAAGGGGTTTAACCCCGGTGTGTGTGTCAGCAGTGTGTGAGTATCTCCAGCAGCCTCTAATGGTCAACATGAATTGTGTTTGATCTAATCAGACTTGATCAAATCAGTCTGCAGAAACACTTTGATTGACAGTCTCTCTTTGTACGTGTCATCAGAGGGGGAAAGCCCCACCCACTAGTGCCCATCTCTCCATCTCATTAGCATAAACAGCAGCCCTGAGTCAGAAGCAGCCGTCTGTCCATTAGCCATTAGAGTGTTTGAGCTGCTGAAGATAATGTCAGCATAGACTAAGAGGATTATAGATGTGGAGTTTTAGATGAAGCACAGACGAACTGACAGAAGCATGAAGCACACACTCACACTGAAGCATACATACACACCTGACCAGCACTCACAACACACGCACACTGCTGTTTTACATCTGCCACTATGCTGACACACAGGTGTCTATAGCTCTGCCCTCTTCTGAAAAGAGCACAATCTCATTTGCATTTAAAGCGACAGTCACCAAAACACCACAATTAGGATTAAAGCATGAAAGGGTCAGTTTCAGAGAGCTAGAGGACATCATCTGTGTGATATTCTCAGCTCAAACTCACACACACACATGAGAGAGACAGCAGAGACGCATTTACAGCTTGTAGAACGGGCAGAATAAGTCTGCTTTAATGATTTTAACATTGGTTTCAACAAGTTCTGCTGTGATTTTTGTCTTTTTATTAGTATAACATTTTCTACATCTTTAATAAGCAGTGGTGTAAAGTAACTAATTACAAACGCTCAAATGACTGTAATTGAGGAGTTTACTGAGTAGTTTTATAAATGTGTACTTTTACTTTTCCTTGAGCACATGTTTACTGCAGTTTCAGTACTTTTACTCCTCTACTGTCCTTCAGCCTGCAGTCACTACTTTATTTTTCTGTCCATGGGGATTAGAAAATTTAGTCTTGTGTTTCCTGTCCAATTACATCGCACATAGAAGGTAAATCGTAATGATCTATCTCAAGACATGGGCAAGACATTTATAATTGCAGCTAACGGTTTGGAAGCCGTAAAAATGTCCAAGAAGATGTTCAAAATCTTTACACACATTGACCCAGAGACTGTTTAGATGCAGGTCACTGATGAGAAGATGACGGATGTTTACTGTGTGATGACCGAAATGTCATCATGACGTCAGATTGACGTTGTACCCCAACACTGTCCATGACATTGCATTTTGTTTGGAAATGAAAATCGGGTTGACATCAGAACCCAACGTAAGGCCGACCTCAATGTCCAACATCAAACCTAAAATCAACCAAATATCAATGTCTAATGATGTTACAGCTTGACGTTGTGTGGACGTTACCACTATGATGTCTATAAAACGTTGGATTTTGGTTGCCGTACCTGATGAATAAATGTCAGTATTTGATGTAAATTTGATGTTGGTTTAAGATGTTGGCTTGACTTTGGATTTTGGCCACTTTTCAAAACAACCTAAAATTAACCAAATATCAACGTCATTTGACATTGTTATTGGACATCAAAATAACATTGTCTTTAGACGCTGGCTAGACATTGAATTTTGGTCACCTGACATCACAACCTAAATCTAACCTAATATTAATGTCTCATGATGTTTTGTGCCTGCTGGGCAACCACTAAATGCACTACAGAATGTTACGTTTACACACACATGCACAAATGAGATGTAAACACATCAGCTTTATACAGCGTAATACTCACTACTCTTGAGTACTTTTAAAAGGGCTACTCTTTACTCATACTTTGAGTCATATTTACGGCAGACACTTTTACTCTACTGCACTACATTTTTAGGCAAGTAATGGTGCTTTTACTTGAGTATGATTTTTTAGTACTCTCTCCAACACTGATTATAAGGAAGCACTGGTTTCCAACACCACCTCGAACAGCTTACTGAAAAGTCTTCAATTACAGCCTTCAACAATAGGCTGATTATTACAGCACTGTAATGTAATAGTGTGCGATAATAAACAAGACTTACTGAATTTTGATAAAATCAAACAGATGAACAGATTCAACACTTCGCAGAGTCTTCTCATTTTCAGACTTTCACTTTCTCTCTCTGTCCTCCTCAGTTTCAGCTGAACCGGCTCGTCCAGCTGTTGACGTGTGTGTGTGTGTGCAGCAGTATAGGCTGTAATATGTGATAGTTTACTGTAAATAAATCATGATTAGGTGTGCTATATGAAGACGGGCCTCCTGTAAGAGGTTTACTCCATTATTGTCTGTTCCCCTGCTCCTCTGAAAGGATGGCGATCTGTTGATGTTTCTCTACAGCTCCACCCGTCTATAATTACAGCTGCAACCCACACAGAATAAGCCCCGCACTTCCTACACGTGATATCCGACATTACACAATACTACAGTAATTTATAGTAAATACTAGTGTTGTTGAAATATACTACAGTAAAGTGTGGTACACCCTAAATATTATTGTGTTTATAACTCTTTGTTAATGAATGCTTCAACAAACTACCATAGCAACTGTAGAATCACCACAACAGATCAATAACTCTAGCT
>CAIGQZ010032406.1:493461-511410 GCA_903798205.1 Danio tinwini
TACAAAATAAAACAGTTATGGGAGTTTATGGGCAGAACAGTAAATCTGACATTAATCTGTCTGCCATTATCAGTCTCACACTATTGTTTTCATTTTTCTGAAAGTCTTTATAACACCACTGTGAAGTTTTCTTTTATTATTTCATTCCTTTTTATTCTACTCACCATTAAAGTATCCTACATTTATTCAGCTAAATTCACAGTTAACAAAGTGTAAACTAATGTCATGAATGATGGGTCTTATATAAAACTCCTGTAAGTAAATGTTCCCATAACAACCATTTAAAATAGTGCACAATTACTCATTTAATAACTCATAAACAACACCATTATAATCATTTTTGTGTCATCATATACAAAGAAATAGGTTGAAGAGTCGATTTGCTGATGAAAAACGCAGTAGAAACACGGACATTATTACAGGACCAAAGTGTAGGTTGGATTGCAAATTTATTTGCATGTATGGTAAACAAATATAAAGGAAGTTTCCCACAGTGCTGCAGATAAAGATCAGCCTGTACATCAGTCACACACTCAAATAGGGGAGTATTTGAGACGGTTTGGAAAGTACAGTAGAGGGTTTGCACTTTTACATCAAGGTTTGGTGGTGTTACTCACACTGCAAAAATGGTTTCTTTTTTGTCTTTTTTTCTAGTACAAATATGTGAAAATTGTTTTCAGAATTAATGTCAAAATGAAGTGAGTTTTTACATAAAACAAGAAAAATAATCTGACAATGGTGTAACGTTTTCAATTTGAAACAACATTATTCTGCTTCCCCCATTGACAGATTATTTTACTTGTTTTAAGGAAGAACTCAATTTTGGCATTATTTCTGAAAACAAAACATTCATCTTTGCACTGCAGTTTATTTTCTCTCTTCTGCTTGATTTGTTGTCATTTTTCAGTACTTCAGTACTCTAACCAGTCCAACCGGTTATTGCAGCCCAAAATACGACAATACTTAACATCTTCAGCAGCAATAATCAGCAAATAGATGTGAATTTGGGTCGTTTCAGTGGTATTGTTTACATTCTGCTCCATTTTTAAAACCTGATAAGAGCAGACCTTTTTTAATGTTAATTTATTAGCATGTCAAAACTATTTCACATGACTGTACACTGGTCACACAAATGGTTCTTTGTGCCTGTTCATGTTTTCTGACAGGTGCACATTAACTCCTATACTTTAAAGGAGTCATGAAATTATATATATTATGTATATTATGCACCTCAAGTTAATTTAATAAGCCTTGTTTTCTGAACCTGGCTGAAACAATATACAATATATAATATATAACCAGAACACACTGTACAATAGTGATCACATTTAATAATCTAGAAAACCAGCATAAATATGTACACATTCAGCATGTCCAAATGTCTACACACAGAGTTCTGACAATATAAATATACAGTGACATTAAAAGTTAGCAATGACCATACAAAAAATTAAACCAACAACAACAACAACAACAAGAAAGTCCTTCATTATAGACAGCAATGACACATGATGGGCAGTGGAAAGCTGTAATTCATTTTTAAACTGATTCCTAAATGTTAACTTTGTTTTTATTGCAGAGTAACTCGTCATGTATAACTAGCAAGAACATATTGAGTTTCCACCCATTACAACATACACTGTAAAATAAATTCTGAAGTTTTACGGTTTATTTCCAGCAGCTGAAGTGCCGAAAAAAAAAAGTAAAGAAACAGCCGTTAAATTACAGAAATTTACTGTAAAATAACCAAGGTTAAATTACAGAAATTTAAATAGAAGGACATTTCTGTAATTTAACAGCCTTTATTTTTGATAAATAAACCATAAAACTACAGAATTTATTAACAGTGCAGGCTAAAGTTGTGTAAATTGAGTTTTATACAGCATCTGAATAAATAAGTCTCCATTAATGGCAGTGATACAACTATTTGAATATCTGGAATCTGAGGATTCATATAAATACTGAATTACACTGTAAAATATGTTTTAAACTATTAAAATGTTCATAAAAGTCTCTTTTTCAAACTTTAAGCTTAAAAGTCGCTGGAAGAAAGATCAAGATCCCATAACACAATTCAAAAGCAGAAACGAACAGGGAAAAATAAAGAAATATGGAAAACCGCTAACTTAAGGATATTTCTACACTCTACCTGTAAAGTTTTCTTAACAAAGTTCTTACATTGTAAAAAAATATTTAAAAAAGTTTGTCTTGTTTCTAGTCAAATATCTGAAAATTCATTTTATAGACAAGCAAAAAATATTGTCTTAATTTCAGAACTGGTACTGTTTTTCCTTAAAACAAAGCAAAATAATCTAGTTTTTTGTTTTAAAATAACAATATTTTGCTTACACAATGGCAGATTCTTATTTTTACTCATTATTTCTGATAAACAAAAGTCATTATTTCCCTTGTCTAGAAATGTTTCCTGATTTAATTATCATTTGCTCTAGAAACAAGGCAAAACTATAAGGCGTTTTTTTGCTGCGTAACAATGCTTATTAGCAATGCTCATTAGTAATCAATGAAGTTTTTATATATTTACAGTAGGAAATTTACTAAATGTCTTCATGAAAATTAACATATAAAAAAAATATTGACCCATACAATGCAATTTTGGCTACTGCCAAAAGTACACCAGTGAAACATAAGGTTTGTCATTCAAATGAGCAACGTCACTTTTCTCTGAATCTCCTGAAATTATACATTAGGCCTCAATCATCAAACATTAATAAATAAAGTAAATTCTGCATAACTTGTGCATAAAACAGATCTTTCTGAGAGTTCTCTGGATTCACATATGTGTTGGAGTGTGTTGATAGTTTTGCAGCAGCAGGGTCATATTGCTGACCACCATGCAACAGAAAAAGAAGCATTTAGAAATGAAAATTCAGCTGTTTATGATGCGGTAAACATTTTTCTTTTTTTATCCATCTAGCCAGACCATAGATGGAGAGCCTTAATATCATAACCCAGATATAAATCACAGGCTTTGCTTCTCCAATGCGAATGCTCCTCACAGAAATCACACAAGGTCCACAGACAGCACTGATCCTGTGTGATTAGGGTTTAGGAGCAGAATTCAGCCTCTATAGGGGGTAATGAGGGTTGTTTTCGGCCCACAGGGTGTCCTTCTGTTTCCTCTGTTCAGAACTCCTCTTGGGATCTCTTCTCAACAATAATATAATGATCAATACAAGAAAACAAATCAGAGGAATTGTGATTCCCAGTAATATTACTAATGGGTTTATCTGATTTGCAGAATCACCTGAAAAAACAAACAAATATATATATATTAGTTATTATTAAAATGAAAGGGCAAAAAAGTTCACGCAAGTTTAGAGACTTTTTAGCCCGGCGGAAATCATTATCATAGACTTGGGCAATGCAGTGGTCTTTAATCTCTCCAGTATTTTTTGCTAGTTTCAGCCCGGCGCAGGTGTCATGTTGCTATTTTGGGAACTAAAATAGACCCCACCATTGACCAACTAAAAGCTGCAGTAAAGTCAATGGTGCAGGGTTTTGATTTAGTATATAAAGGGCACGTTAGTGTTATCTGCATATGCTAGTCTAAAACGCATCTTGCTTATTACACACACAGGGATGTACAGCAGTACACAAATATCTTTAAAGAGGAAAAAGGATTAAAATGTGAAAAATATATTTTTGTCTATATAAATATCCGGTTCTGTTGTAGCCAGTTTATTCATGACAATTCACATTTGTTTACTGTTATTAGTAGTACTATTTAATATATGCATGTTTATATTTGTTTTTGTCATTTTTTTATTTACATTTTTCCACCTGTCGGGTTTTAGACACGTATGCATCACTACACAAGGGCAAGGAATAGGATGTGTGTTTGGATATAACTCAGTTTTTTGACCACACTTAGTTATTATTGTTCATTTATTCCTTTGCTGGAAATTAGAACTGAATATAGAAATAGTTTAGAGACAAATCTTTGCGCTTAAAACTATGAAATTGCATCCATGAATCTACGATCGCTTGTTCCGTTTTGTTTTCTGCTTACAATGTCCGACATGTAAACAGCAAATGCACATGAACAGAACTGACTCTTAAAGGAAATGAGAGATCAGACTCTGATTTAATGCACGTGATGCCAATAACTCATTAATAGACTAGGGAAAACCCTTTTAGACCATGCAATGACCACTTTCTCCCATCCTTAAAATAGCGAAAGTAGATTCAGACATGCTCTTGCACCATGCACTTTAGACTTTGCACTAAGATAGATCCCATTATTTTATAGCTACCTTCATTGTGAACGTGGACAGAGAGCACTCCAGAGCGATCTGAAGCCAGTTTCTTCCAGGTGTTATCAGTGTGAAGCCACTCTTCTACCTGACAGTAGTATTTCCCCTTATCAGTGGGGTTGACCTGTGGCACAGTCAGTTTATAGTGTGTGGCATCTGGTCGTCCAAACACCAGATATTTATCATTAAGAGTACTGTGTAAAGTACCATCATGCTTGGCAGTGAATATAGCATGGGTTTCTTTTTCTTCAACTTTAAACCATGTGACCTCAAAGGCAGATTTATCACTGGACTGTGAGGCAATGACGCAATCAGTGGTGAACTCAGACTGAAGATTGGTAATGTTGAGGGTTTGGTTCTCCTTCTGAACACGCAGATTACTTTCTGTAAAAAAAAAAAAACACATCAGAATCAAACAAGTTTGTTGAGAATGAAATATAGCCTGACACCTACGTTTTGACAACTACAAGGACAAAAAGGGTAACAGGGTTTGGTAGGTCATTAGTTAATAAGACATAAATACTAGTGGGTAAGATGTAAATGTATGTATTACCATTATGTAATGTATGTATTACGCTGTGACCATATATATTGTGGACATTTCTTTCTCAACAAAATGGAGGACACTTAGTAGGATTCAATAAAGCCAGGATAATTTTATCCCTCGAATAGAGTTTCAGGTACGTTATTGTACTTTGCATTTTTATTGTATTCAATGAATGCTGGTATAACATGAAGACTATACAAGTATATAACAAATCAAATCACTGTCTGCAAAAGCCATTTTGTATGGCAGTGGTGGCACCGAAGCTTAATCTAATTAAGGAATTTAAATAAGTTTACACATTTACTCCAGACTACACTGAAAGAACTGGATATAAAAGACAGCCCTGGTGGACTCCAACATTTACTGAAAATCAGCTTTATGTACTACAGAGAATGCAGAGATAGCTCAACTTATACTAGTTGTATATGACCTAAATGGCGTAAATAAACAGCCTGTTACCTCTGGGGAATATGTCCAAAAGCATTCTACAATATTATGTAAAGGCACAGCAGGTGGTGGATTTACATTTTGGGGGATCTTAGGGTGAAACTGCGGTAATGTGTAGATAATGTGACCTTCAGTGCTTTCTTGGGCAGTTTTTCCCAAATCTGAAAGAGTATTAATGTGTGGTGATGAGGGTCAGATATCTCAGGCTATAATTCTCAGACAGAAAACTGTGGACTGTCCCCTCTTGGTAGGGAGTGAGATCCTTCCACAAGTGGATGATTTCAAGTATCTTGGAGTCTTATTCATGACTTGGGGGTGATTGGAGCACAAGGTCAAGTGTGTCGACCATAACAGTAATGTATCCATTGAAGCTGTAAATTTAGGATTCAGTCTATATTCTGACACTCACCTAAGGCCAAGGAACAAGACTTTGGATTTCAGCAGCTGAAACTACTTTTCTTTTCTGGGTTGCTGGGCAAGCTTGAGGAGGTAAGATACAAATACATGACATGACAATGTCAAATACATGATAGACTCCACTGTTCCTCCACCTCAAAATGAGCCAGTTAAGGAGGTTCTGGTGAGGATGCCAGTCGAAAGTCTTCTAATGAAGGTGTTCTATGCATGTCCAACTAGGATTAGACCATGAAGGGAAGATCTAAGAAGAACTGGATGGATTGCATGTCCTTGCTGTCCTTACTTCACATGCAGTACTGTGCAAATGTCTTGGAGCAAAGATGGGCAACTTCAGTACTAGTTGCAGTTTTCCTAAACAAGCTAATCAGTATCTTTAAGATCACTAGAAAACTACAGGCAGGTGTGTTTGATTTGGGTTGGGGCTAAACTCTGCAGGACAGTGGCCCTTCAGGATGGAAGTTGCCCATCCCTGTCTTAAACCAACAACTGATAACAAAACAGCCAGAAAACCAACTGATAAAACACCTACACAAACTGACCAAACCTGAATATCCCAGAGGCAGAATTTAGCCAGATGAAGCTATTCTGTTGAGATTTTTATAATATTTTTGTGGACATATATCTCAATATCTATTTAACAAACAGATCAAAACCTGACCAAAGTCTGGATGATGATAAGAAGGTCAAAAAACATCAGAACTGGTAGCTAGATTGTTCTTTGTCAGGCTTCCACCTCAGGCTTCTCTACCTCAACCCATCATTTCCACCTTGGCTCCTTGAATTGCTCGAAGTCTTTGGTAACATGTCACCCTGATTCTAACACAGCCCTTCACCTCTTAAGCGGCTATACCTTCCCTCTATCTCAGAGGTGTCCAGTGTCAGCCCTGAAGAGTCACTGTCTGAAGAATTTGCTTCAATACGTCTGCCTGAAAGTTTGTAGTAAAGAGCTTGATTAACTGGTGCAAGGTGTGTATAAATGGTTTGGAACTAAACCCTTAAAAACCAAGTACGGACCGTCCTTGTTCTAGCTTATGTGTGCCCAAACTCGTTCCTTGAGAGCCGATGTCTTGCATAGTTTAGCTCCAACTTCCTTCAACACACTTGCCTGGAAGTTTCTAGTATACCTTAAAAGAGCTTGATTAGCTGGTTCAGGTGTTTAATTAGGGTTGGAACTAAATTATGCAGGACACCGGCCCTCCAGGACTGAGTTTGGACACTCCTGCTCTAGCTCAACCATTGTCCTCACTTCCAAATCAACTGTGGTCTTTGGCTTTGCCTGGGTCTCCTTGTTGGTTGGTCATCTTTTAATTGTTCCCAGACTTACTACATACTCCATTGGTTCCACTATAGGCTAGTCCTTCACTGGCTCTTTATTTGCCATTTCCTTCTCATGCGCCTCTAGTCCACTATCCTGATGCCTCACCCAGACACCTGTTTGCAGTGCCATGTCCTGTCTACAGGAAGTAGGAGTACTGGGATTCCCTTTGCTCTTTTTACTGCCATTGCTATCACCATCCTCAAGCATCAGCCCTCTGCATTTCATCAAAGTACATTCACCTTGTAATTCTGATGTTGTTGCATTATTTTTGTTGTTTAAAGTTTTGATTTCCTTGTTCCTATTCACACTTTAATTAATGAACCACACATTTGAGTTGATACTCTACCTCTAAATCATTAAAAAAGGTTTACATTTTTCCCTTTTACTTGGACAGACTTTTTAGATAATGACCCAAATAAACAGAAGCAATTTTTTTTTAAATATATAAAAAAAAAACCTGTATCTCAATCAGTTCTTTAATACTGTGGTTCAATGAAAAGACTTGTTTTACTTTGCTCTTTGACAGCAAGCTCTGTGGAAGCAGACAATTTCTTCAGGGAATACCAGTCACCAAGAGGATCCTGAAGCCACTCTTCCACCTCACAGAGGTACTGGCCACTGTCAGTGGTTCTAGCCTGATGCACAGTCAGCTGAAAAGTCTGTTTCTGCCTTACTGTCATGCGGATTCTCTGGTCCATCTGTAGGACAGCTGCTGGACCATACTTGACAACAGCATCTAGGTCCATATTTAAGAGCATCTGAGACCCAATCATCCAGGTTATTGTGAAACGAGAGGAGTTTGTGGTTTTTTTCAGGATGGAGCATTCAATCTTAGCATCAGTGTTGGCAGTGGTTTCCTGGCGGGACTTGAGTGTCGACAGTCTCAGTTTGCTGTCTGTCATTCAAAATTACATGGAGAGAAAGAGAGAGATGTTAAACTGCTGAATCTTTATTCAACTAAAAAGTTATATCTTTATAAAAAAATAGCAGATTTTGACTTGGTTGACTGTGCACGGACAGAGAAAGACAAACACACTAAGAAATACAATAGGGGATGTATTCAATTTGTGAACCAAGTCTACTATTTACTTCCTAGGAACTTGTAAAAAGAATATTTATTACAAAATTGAGCATCACTAGTTTGGTCTGTTTACTTTGTGCTTGACCTTTCTGACTGATTGTTCTACTGCTGCATTTGATTACCCCTTGGTTTTTGTCTATTGTGTGGACTGCTTCCCCTGTTCTTTGTTTTTAGTTTATTAAAACTTCTGCATATGGACTCTAGTTCTGTTTGCAGCTCATACTTACATGAGTATAGGAATAAAAGTATAAATTAGTGTAAGGGATACATTTAAAAATAAGAGTATAAATGGTATAAAGAGAAGGAATGTACTTTATAAATACATTAAAAAATACAGCTATATTTACCAGGTTTTTGTATAGTCACTGCTAATAGGTTGGAGTTCTTCATGGCTTTCTGTCTACCCCTTTGATAGGCATCAACTTGGCACTGGTACTGTCCTTCTTGCTGCTTGCTGGCTCTCGGCATCATGAGAGTGAACATTGTGCTCAAAGGCTGTGCTTGAACTGACAGCTGATAATTTCTCTGATCTGTTAACCAGGTAATTTCTCCAGTGTTTTGTATTGTTAAAATATTCTTCTGTGCAGTTGAATTGAGAGACCGAAACATCCAGCGTACAGCCAAAGAAACTTCAGGTCCTCCAACTACACACAGTAATTCAACTGGAGAATCTATAGGTACAGTTGTTTTGCGACTTTTTAAGGTCACCTTCATTAGAGATTCTGAAAAGGAAACATGCTGTGATTATTCATACTCTGCTCTCAGTAACATGCAGTGTAAATAAGAGAAAGGTAAGGACACAGATTGCACGTCAACTTTCTGTGTTCCTGAGAATAGTGTGTGTAGGCTTACCAACTGAACGCACTGTAACTTTATTTTGCTGAGATTGGGTGTGGGTTCTCTTCATCTCACCATTGCTCTGTATGGTCCATTCAGACACAGTGCACCTGTATTCACCACTGTCAGATAATCCAGCTTCACCAATCTCCAGGGTAAAGTTTCCAGCTGGAGAATGGAGAGTTTGAACATGGCGACTCTGGTACCTCGTCCCAGTATCTTTCATCACTCCCTCATGGGTCAGACTAGTGACGTCACCGAAGGAGTCCACAGAGTCTTTCTTGTGCTGCCATGATACTGATAAAGAACCTTTGAACCCTGACACAGAGCAGGTGACCTGTAGAGCATCTCCTTCAGTCACTGCATCCTTCATCATCATGACCACAGTCAGATCACTCTCTGACCAGACAAGAAAAGCAGACAGTGTCAGGGTATGTATGGTCATGCAAAAGCTTTCATTGTAAAACAGGTGTCTATGTAGAAGATGCAAACCAAAGTATGGAGTATTTTTAGATTGTAGCGGAGGAACACTGTAGTATTATTTACCTTTAGTCATGATGCTCACAGTCTCAGGATTGGACAGTTGTTTTTGCACTCTTTTGAAGGTGCCGTCTTCATTCATGCTTTCCTGCCATACTTCACACTGGTATTGGCCCTGATCTTCAGTTCGAGCCGAATGGATGGTCAGCAGGTAGTCTGTTAGACTTGTTTTCACTGCTCTCATCTCTGCTGAATTCTCTCTTTCTTTATAACTATCAAATACGGTGAGCATCCCAGAAGATCCAATCTGAGCCACGTTCTTCTCGTTCTTCATCCACGTCACAGAATAGAAATAGCCAGGAAGATTCTGTGCTTTCACACTGCAACGGATGTCTAGTGCATCTCTCTCTTGTAGGGGCCCTGTTGAGGCCTTCATATAAACACTGAACGAACCTACATCAGTGGCCACTATTGAGACACAGAAAACAAAACAAGATCAAACAGGTTCTCTTTTCAGTTTTCTGTGGTATTATTGCAATTAAATCCACAGTCATTACACCAGGCGCTGATCTATGTAGTATAAAGTATGATCATAGTATGTAGAAATACAGATTCATTTATGACTGACTTTCTTGTGCTGCAAATTAATGACTGTCTAAAACAAAACAAAAAAATGGGTAGATAAATCAGAATGAACATCAATGTTTGATTTCATAGAAACACAAAAACCTGAAGGGTCATTAGGTCCAGATTTAAGTCTAAAGCAAAATTAGTGCAGAACCCCTGGGTTAAATTACAAAATCTAAACCTCACCGATTGGTTTGATCTCCACATTACATGCTGTAGAGGTTTTGTGTGCAATCTCTGTCCAGTTACGGTCTGGGTCTAGGATCCACTGGACGGTTTTGCAGTAGAACTTCCCCTGGTCTGACTGCTGCACTTGAGGCATCTTCAGTCTGTATGTCGTGTCCTCCACTTTATCCATGCTGATTAGACCTGCATGGTAGCGATCCTCAAATCCACCTCCTGGCTTCACGATGAGATCTCTGTCCAGAGTAATGATTGGTCGGGGGTCTTTATCTTCTCCACCATGGACGTACCAGGTGACCGACAGATGGGTGTGTTGAAAAGTCTCACAGGAGACCTGGCACTCAAGCTGAAGAGGATCACTCTCAAACAGACTCTGAGAGGGAGAGCCAGAATATGAAGCCGTCAGAGTGTCTGGGATCACTGTGGATAAAACATACCTTTATATAGTAAAATGTGATATTTCTCATTGGGATAAAAAAATGTCATACAATACAAACACCCATTTACTGAGCGCAGGATTTTGGGGGGATATTCAGACTCTTATGGTCCGTTTCCACTGAGTGGTACTGTATGGTACAGTACGGTTCGGTTTGATATGCTTTTATAGGCGTTTCCACTGTCAAAAGGTACCTGAAAGTGAACCGTATACCGTACCACTTTTTGGGCACCCTTTGCAAAAGGTACCTAGCCTGACAAGGGGTACCAAAGGCAGAGGTAGATGGGCAGCTGAACGCTATTGGTTTACAGAGATACGTCGCTCGCTCGTGGAGCTAGCCAGAATGAAAACAAAGGAACCGCCATGTTTTAAATACAAAGCAGAGACATTACACTGTAATAATATATACATATAATAACGAGCCATGGTAGACCCGAGCTCAAACAAACCTTGTCATCGTCTTAATGAGCCACAAAGCCAAGAAGAAGAGCAGAATCTACCCTGTGCCCTGTAGTTTTTTTACAAGGCTGTCTTAAGCGTGAGTTGTTTTTGCAACATGAGTTGCAACAAACTTCTTGAGCTGATAATAATAATGTGCGTGTGATTATTGAAGTGCTTCTGACATCCAATCCTATCAGAAATGAACAAACGTGAGAGTGGTGCACAAAAAAACTAAGTAGACGCCAGAAAAAACAAAGGAGCAAATAATTTTTTCAGCAAACATAAACAAACTGCCTTGTTTATTTATTATCATCACCTTTTGGACTATTATGAACTCAGAATGACGGAATTACTCTCTACAAATTTCATTACAGACACAGATGAGAGGTTTGCGCTGACTGTGGGCTATATTTTGTGTTGTTTTTGAACCCAAATAAGGACTAAATATATGTTGTGTGTAGTTTTTGTGTAATTGGTAACATGTCGGAGACTGTAAGGGTCTGTATGTGTTCATTATGTGTTTATTTATTTTATAGAATTGCAGACGTTACAGTAGGCTATTTCACACTGTCATTGATCTGCAGTTATAATCAGATCATGTTCATAGAAAGGTTAGTAATGAACATTTATACACAAGTATTTATGTGTATAAAGCTTCTGTGTAGTGAGAAGTGGTTCTCATATGATATGTGAACGACCTGTACAGCTTTACTGTAGACACTTTCTGTTGTACACTACGCCTACCAAAAAGGTACCATTGGTACCCTTTTAGCAATGGAAATGCAAGCCTGATAAAGGTGGCCCATACCAACCCATACCGCACTGTACCAGTCAGTGGAAACGGGCAATTAAGAGCATGCTGAGGTAGACAGGTGCAGATCATAGCTGGTAGCAAGTGCAAAGAGATAAAGAGATCACACATCTGGGTCAGTGTGTGTTTCAGTGTGGAGTTTGCATGTTCTCCCTGTGTTGGCGTGGGTTTCCTTTGGGTACTCCAGTTTCCCCCACAGTCCAAACACATGCACTATAGTTGAATTGGGTAGGCTAAATTGTCCGTAGTGTTTGTGTGTGAATGAGTGTGTGTGTGCTGGATAAGTTGGTGGTTCATTCCACTGTGGCGAACCCGGATTATTAAAGGGACTAAGCCGAAAAGAAAATGAATGAATGGATCACACATTATGGAAGTCTAGCTGAAAAAGTAGTCCAGCCGAAAAATCACAAAGGTCTGGACAGGATGGATGCTACATCAGGAAGGGTTTAATCTGTGCTATGTAAACTTGCATGGTCTTGCTGCTTTTGCAATGTGGGTTTGAAGGTAAGGTGGTCATCAGAGATACTATAATATAACTTGACTGAAAACTTGATGACCCTAGCTCAATCATCAAATGTTGAACAGACAGTTTTGCAGGGAAAACAATAAGCTGTTTTTGCCAAGTTCAGCCACAGATAATGATCTTTGTCCCTGCCAAGATGACCAACAACTGATCTATGAGAAACATTTAAACTTAAAACCAAATGTAAACATATAATATGCCCAACCCCTACTAATAGGCCAATAATTCAAAGGCAAAAACAATTTCTAGAGAGCAGAGTAGCGAATAGTTGATATAGTGGTCAATTTAAATATATACAACTACAGCTTACTGATCGACGTTCTGTTATGGGTGAATCAAATGTGATTATTTGCAAACAGCTGAATTTCTCTAGATATCTCTAGTAAAATAACCATAATGCTTCAGATAAATATCTTACCGTTAAGTGTTGTTTCTGCTTGATATACTCCGAACAGTATGGGATCTGTACTTGGGGTGTGACAGAAGACTTGTCCCGCATCGTTCATCATCACATTTTTGATCATCAATTTAGCTGAAGACCCCGTCACCCTCTCGATCTCAATGTCTTTTTGGTTCACCCTTTTGGAGAACCTCGCAAAGGCAAAGTCTGCCTCTTTAGTACTGATGATATTGAATTCATTGTTGTTTTTCTTGACACCAAATTCAAAGTCCTGTTTACTCGAGCCTTGAAACCCAGTAACACTACAGTAGATGGAGATGGGAAATCCTTCCACTCTGTACAGGGGGCCATCCTGGATCTGGACCACACGCTGACCGCCACACTGATCTGTGTGGAGAGTGGCGTGAGACAGATATATTATTAGTCCTATGAAATTTTTTTACAGGATGACTAACAACTTTCAACCCTTAATCTGGCTTGACAGAAATTTGTACAGTATTTGGCTTTTAATAATACATGGTTGGGTTTGTTTATAGAGCATTGCGAAGCAATCCAAACTGGGTTACTTTAAATCCCAGATTTTTTTTAAGTTCATACTTTTACCCACACCAAGGATACCAATAAAAAACATTACTATCATCATGGTTCGTACAGTGTTGTCATAGTATTACTACAACATTACTACAGTAAAACCACAGTACAGACAAAAAACATGGTTACTACAGTGTTGTCATAGTATTACTACAACATTACTATACTAAAGCTACAATACACACCAAAAAACCTAGTTTACTACAGTCGTGGTTCCTACAGTGTTAAACTAGTATTACTACAACATTACTACAGTAATACCAGTATTAAAAACATCACTACAATCAAATTTACTACATTATTTTTAAAAATAAAATCATGGTTAATTTTCGTAAGGTTGTGTATTCTCACCTCAGGTGGATTTAATACTAAGTGTATGCAATAGTGAAGCAAAGGGTGCACTAAATGTCCCTTAAATGCGTTGTTTTCTGTGGTATATTATTTTTTTAAAGTGGAAAACCCTTTTGCTGGCAGTTTTTACAGCAGTTTTAACAGTATAAGCCCTCATGTGTGATTTTGTTCCTCATTTGTGTCTAGTTGATCTTTAGCTGTGTTGTGTTCATCTAATATTCTTCAGTTCACTGTCCTAAAGTTTACGCGGAGCTGTAAAGATCTCTCCTACATCACGACACATGTCTTGTTTCGACCTGTTTGCGCTGGGACTCGTCTCGCTTTGTTTCAGGATCCTGTTCACCCGGTTGAGGGCTTATTTTGTGAAACAACAAACTGAATATAGCCGACGTGTACATTTTTTTTAACATAAATACAGAATGAATCGATTGTTTAGCTTTAGAGAAGATATAATATCATTCACAGGTTGTAAAGATCACGTGTAACTTTGACGATATTATTTAATCATCTTTGACAGTCTCTCGGCTAGTTGGTTGTGTTTGCTAACCGACGATGAGTCCACATTCAACAGGTAGATTTTTTTTATATTGAGCTAACGTTTAAAACCACATCTAACATTTATCAATGTTGTGTTCGTGATAATCAAAGACAACAGTTTACACAGAAACCCGGTGTGTAGCGTCTTTAAGTATAAGATATATTTTCGCGATATAAAAAAACATTGAGACTTACCCAGGCGCAGGAGTCCAGTGAGACACAGCAGAAAAAAGCGCCACAGCTGAAAGCCAAAGTCCTTCATCCTTAAATGAACAGATCCTTTTCTCTTACTCTCTTATTTCCTCTCTACATGATAATGCGGGTTTCGACAGGAGCCAGGCTGATTCATTTTCTCTGAAGCAAGAGACAGTGACATCACACTAAAACCAGCCGGTCAGGGAGGAAAACTGACAGACACAGTGAGTGCATGTAATCTCTAAATCTAATCTGAAAGTTACATTTTAACAGGAGAGCTATAGGCTGTGCCACCATTTTTGTGTTATCATCATCTATTACATTAATTGTAACGTTAGATTAACTTTTTTTAATGACAGACTTTTTAATGAAGGACGTATATGTTCCTCACAGGTATTTTATTTACAGATATACTAAATTCAACAACATTTCTTCATCAAAATCAACATTAAACCTTAAGCCAATGTTTTGTTTTGTTTTAATTCTCAATTAATCTCTTTTTTAAACACTTTTGATGTCATAAGACAATCAAAAATTAAACTGCAGTAATTCTTTCACCTTCATTCATGTTTAAAATCTGATCTTCATGTACGGTGGAACACAAAAAGAAGAAATAATTGACAATTTGATCAAGAAAGCATACAGGAAAACTGTAATACTGTAGGATAATTTAGTTTTTACTACAGTAAAATTATAGTGTTATAAACCCTATAGGAGAAACATTTGAATCATCATACAGTTGTTGTGTTATGAACTATAGAATTACTACTGATTAATTCAAGTACTTTACAGTATGTTTAAAAAACACAGTATACACTGTAACTTACGTTTTCCTTCAGCTTAGTCACTTTATTCATCAGGGGTCGCCACAGCGGAATGAATCAACAACTATTCCAGCATGTTTTACACAGCTGATGCCCTTCCAGCTGCAACCCAGTACTGGGAATCACCCATACATGCTCATTCACACACACCACGGCCAATTTAGCTTATTCAATTCCCCTATAGCACATGTGTTTGAACTGGGGGAAACTGGAGCACCGGGAGGAAACCCATGCCAACATGGGGAGAACATGCAAACTCCACACAGAAACGGCAGGACTCAAACCAGCAACCTTTTTTTGCTGTGAGGCGACAGTGTGAGTCACCACGTCGTCTTTGTATTATTTCTTTATTACAATTAAAACAGAGCACAACCAATGTAAAGATGTGAGAGACTGTAGCTGTTTTCATCCACCTATATTTATAGACATTTTGGATTACTGCATAATAATGCTAGATGACTGTTCTCTTTGACTCCTCGGATGGAAACACTGATTTATTCTCAAATGTTTTATGCGATTTTCCAGTTTAATTCACATCTTTGGATGGCAACATAGCTCTGACTACCTTAAACTCTATTCTTCACGTCAAACTCATCTTCATATCAGAGTCATCCTAATAAAGCAATAATTGAATATCTGATAAGAAAAGCGATATATCATCAACAGATGAAGATTTAAAATAAAATATAGATTTAGGATGAACTCATTAAACAGTGTCTCTTGTCAGTGTCAGTCACTACAAACACAAATAAGTTTGTATGTATTTTTATTAATAACACTTATTAGTCATTCATTCATTTTCTTTTCAGCTTAGTCCCTTTTATAACCAGGGGTCACCACAGTGGAATGAACCACCTATTCTTATTATCTGTATTCAAAAATTATATGTTGAAAACCAGTTACTAAACAGTAATACAAAGATGCCAAGCAAAATCAGTAAAAATAAGCAAAAAAACTCTAATGTAACAAAATAATTTGGAAATCTATTTGTTTTGGAACAAAAAAACTAGACTATAAGACTAAAGATTGACTGTTAGATATCCCTAAAATGAATTACATTTCATACTTAGACACTATAGAGTAGATTCCAGAACGAGTGTCCATATTAAAGGCACTACACTGTAGATTCTAGAACAAGTGTCCATGTTAAAGTTGCTCAATCTGGATTTTGTGAGTGATGAAATGCTGCTGATATGCTCAAAGTCAAACAGGGGCTATCCTTATAAATAAACCGCATATTCAATTATTTATTCGCTTTTCTGGGGCTGGGTCGCATGGGCAGCAGTCTTAGGAGAAAACCCCAGACTTCCCTCTCCGCAGACACTTCCTCCAGCTCCTCCAGGGGGATCCTGAGGCATTCCCAGGCCAGCTGAGAGACATAGTCCCTACAGCGTGTCCTGAGTCTTCCCCGAGGCCTCGTCCCGGTGGGACATGCCTGGAACACCTCCCTAGGCAGGTGTCCGGGAGGCATCTGAAACAGATGCTCGAGCCACCTCAGCTGACTTCTCTCGATGTGGAGGAGCAGTGGCTCTACTTCGAGCTCCTCCCGTGTGTCAGAGCTCCTCACTCTATATATAAGGGTGTGCACTGCCACCCTGCGAAGGAAACTCATTTCGGCCGCTTGTATCCGAGATCTTGTCTTTTCAGTCATGACCCAAAGCTCATGACGATAGGTAAGAGTAGGAATGTAGACTGACCACTAAAGCGAGAGCTTTGCCTTTCGGCTCAGCTCCTTCTTTACCACATTGGACCAGTACATAGACCACATTACTGCTGCCGCTGCACTGATCCGCCTGTTGATCTCACGTTCTGCATATTTCAATTCTAAAAAAACACTTCTAGCCTAAAAACCTCTCAAAAATACAGTGTCACTCAATAACAGCAGTGAATGGGAGACTACCACAAATACATATCTTTGAATTCCAATTTACTCAATAATAATCGAAAAACTCCACGATAGTGTTATCACGACTGTCAAAAAAGGATCAAAAATAGTGCAGGACGTCACATGTATTCTCCCACAGCCATACACACTGCATTACAAACACCTCGCATAAGCACTAAATTCTTATTTTTTTGTAATTGGATGATAAAATACAAAGTATAGCTTTATTTCGAAATATTAAAAACCTTTAAGTTTCATTCCTTGGATTTAAGATGATTTAAGTGTCTACTGATGTGCATCACTCCTTGTAAAATTAGAAATTATTTAAATAATTTAATAAATATTTTTATAATAAGGTGCTGGAAAAGTGCAAGCATAAGATCTCACATATCCATCAAAATCACGTGTTTACACTGAAAAACAATGGTAAAGTTGAATGTTTTCATCTAGTGAGCATTATTGGAGGCTGTTTTTATTTTTGAAGACACGTCTTCTTCCTCAATTAATTTCTTTTTTTCAATATTACTGATCAACCTCCAGTGTTTTTCTTTCCTTTTCTTCAATAATATTATTTAGGCTATTATCACTCATAAATCTGAGTCTGTGTCACTGATGTCCTCATGTTGAAGTTCATGATCTCTTTCTGTAGAGTTCTGTTTGCTCTGATGTTCTTGGGGTTGAAAGTTGTTGCTCTGTTTTTCATGTTTGTCATCCTCCGGCACAGACTGGTCATCTTTCCTCTGG
>CAIGQZ010032406.1:576267-588952 GCA_903798205.1 Danio tinwini
TATATATATATATATATAATCCTAAAGCATTATTAGCCCTCCTTTGAATTTTTTTCCTTTTTAAATATTCCCCAAATGATGTTTAACAGAGCAAGGAAATGTTCACAGTATGTCTGATAATATTTTTTCTTCTGGAGAAAGTCTTATTTGTTTTATTTTGGCTAGAATAAAAGCAGTTTTTAATTTTTTAAAAGCCATTTTAAGGTCAAAATTATTAGCCCCTTTAAGCTATTTTATTTTTGGACTGTCTTCAGAACAAACCATCATTATACAATAACCTGCCTAGTTACCCTAATAACCTAGTTAAGCCGTTAAATGTCACTTTAAGCTGTATAGAAGTGTCTTGAAAAATATCTAGTGAAATATTATTTACTGTGATCATGGCAAAGATAAAATAAATCAGTTATTAGAGATGAGTTATTAACACTATAATTATTAGAAATATGCTGAAGAAACCTGCTCTCCATTAAACAGAAATTAGGGAAAAAAATAAACAGGGGGGCTAATAATTCTGACTTTAACTGTATATATTATTTTTATTTAATATTTAATTTGTGTTGCTATTATCTTTTTTTTTCACTTCTATATCACCTCCATTTAACTTTTTCGAAATTACTTGTCAGGAATTTCAGTATAATCCAAATTAGACGCTTGTAATGGCTTTCTGTGGTCAAGACATTTAAACGATTTAAATAATGTAGTTGTAGGTTTGTAGTTAAATTTATTTTTTGCATTAACTGTGAACTTATTACATTGAAGTGTTTAACAGAAAAACATTAAACCAAAATAAGTCCAAAATAAAACTCTTAATTGATAGAGATTGAAATGGAATTGCTGAAAGGCTAACTTGTTTTCAGAAATATCTCGCTCCTGCAGCACCTCATTTAAATCAGACCTGAAGAATTAATTAATAATTCAGGTTAATTAAAAATGCCCCATAACGTGTGTGTGTGTGTGCTTTCTGCATGATTTTATGTGCATAATATAATCATGAAATTGTAACGTCAAACTTTTGAACCGGTTTGAGTGCTGTTTCTGTGGCACACTCACATTCGAGTCATTTTTTTGAGGTTAACTTTTGGTCAGAAGCTGTTGGAAGACACAGAGTCTGCATTAGAAAGCAGAAGACGGAGAAATCTTCCCTAGTCTCTCTCTCCCCATCATGGCAGAGTGAGAGATTGAACATTAGAAAAGTTCAGAGGATGTCTTTTTTTAAATGTTTTGGTTGCTGTTTTGAAATTGTATAACAAAAAAAAACAGAAGCGATCAGCATTACAAGAACATACATGTCATCAAATATAGGAATACAGGGAACGAATGAAGGAATGAATGATCAAACAAATAATGAATGAATGAACAAATTAATGTAAGATTGAACAAAGTAATGAACGAATGAACAAACAAATGAATTAATGGTTGAACGAATAATTGATTGAACGAAAGATGGAATGAATGAATTAATCAATTATTAATTGAATGAACGTATGATTGAACGAATGAGTGAATTAATGATTGAACTAATAAATAAACAAAGATTGAACGAAAAATTTCATGAACGAACAAACAAATGAATGAGTGAATAAAAGAACAAACGAACGAATGAAGGAAGGAACGAATGAATGGTTGAATGAACGAACTAACAAATGAATGAACGAACGAACGAATGAATTAATGATTGAAATTTTATTTATTTGAACAAACAAATAAATAAAAAATTGTATGTTATTCAGTCGTTCAGTGGTGTCGCACTGTGGCCTCACAGCAAGAAGGTCTCTGGTTTGAGTCCCGGCTGGGTCAGTTGGTGTTTGTGTGGAGTTTGCATGTTCTCCCTGTGTTGGTGTGGGTTTCCTCCAGGTGCTCCGGTTTCCCCCACAGTCCAAACACATGCACTATAGGGGAATTGATGAACTACATTGGCCGTAGTGTAAGAGTGTGTGTGTATGGGTGTTTCCCAGTGTTGAGTTGCAGCTTGAAGGGCATCCACTGTGTAAAACATATGCTGGAATAGTTGATGGTTCATTCCGCTGTGGCGACCCCTGATTAATAAGAAACTAAGCCGAAGAAAAATGAATGAATGTTAGACTAAAGATTAAACAAGCTAAACAAATATATCAAAGCAATATATGCCACAGAAGACTATATGTGTTAAGTGCTATTTGATGCTTATATAAACCCTACAAAAAATGACATTAAATAAATGAGTTGATAAATGTAATATTGTATTGACAATTGATTGAATAGACACATTTGGAGGAGTGCTGAAAATGTCTGCATCAATTCAAGAGGAGTCAACAATAACCTAAACCGGAAACCTTTATCGTTTAAGATTAAAGCTGAGAGGCGGGGCTCACAACTTAAGCCCCACCCCCTACTTAATATTCTGGATCAGTTGGAAATGTGTCATCATACTGAAATAAAACTCTGCAGCAGCTTCCAGTTCACACAGGCTTTAAATGTGTTTAGAAGTGTACAGTCATTTAAGAGGACTTTTAAAGACTGTATGTTTTCCCCCTTCACAGGTCCACTTTTCAACATATCCATTCATACAGATTCAAATGATGTTTTACTGGGAGAGACAGTCCAGATGAAGTGCTCCGTCTACATCCTCAACGCTGCTCCTAACACCGGCAAGTACTTACTTCAGTCCTGCTAATGTTATCATGATCAGTCAATATTGTTGCAGAATTATACTTTTTTTTTTGGAAACTACACAGATCAAATTAAACCACATGAATTGAACTCTAAATAATTACTAGCAACTCCCCACATTAAAACATATTATAGTAATTTATAGTAAATATTGTCTGTGGTGTATTGTAGTGGAATATACTCTATAGTTGTAGAAACCTAGAGTACTTGGTCATTTGTTTATATTACTTTAGGTGTTGTGTTACCATAGCAAATGTAGAATCACCACAACAGATTAATTACTGTAGTTGTTACCATAGCAACTGTAGAATCTCCGTAACAAATTAGTTACTATAGTTGTTGTACCATAGCTACTGTAGAATCTCCATAACAGATTAGTTAATATAGTTGTTCCCATAGCAACTGTAGAATCACCACAACAGATTAATTACTGTAGTTACTGTTACCATAGCAACTGTAGAATCACCACAACAGATTAATTATTATAGTTGCTGTTACCATAGCAACTGTAGAATCACCACAACAGATTAATAACTATAGTTATGGTTACCATAGCCACTGTGGAATCACCACAACAGATTATTTTCTGCAGTCGTTGTTACCATAGCAACTGTAGAATCACCACAACAGATTAATTATTATAGTTGCTGTTACCATAGCAACTGTAGAATCACCATTACAGATTAATTACTATAGTTGTTACCATAGCAACTGTAGAATCACCTCAACAGATTAATCACTGTAGTTGTTGTTACCATAGCAACTGTAGAATCACCACAACAGATTATTTACTATAGTTGTTGTTACCATAGCAACTGTAGAGTCAACACAACAGATCAATAATTGTAGTTGTTGTTACCATAGCAACTGGAGAATCACCACAACAGATTATGTACTATAGTTTTGTGTTACCATAGCAACTGTAGAATCGCCACAATAGATTATTTACTGTAGTTGTTGTGTTACCATAGAAAAACTGATTAATTCCAAGTACTTTACCATAGTACTGTATGATGCAAAAACCTTGTGCTGGGAAGACTTTGTTTATGCTTTAATTGCAATGAACCTCACATATTATTAGCCCCCTTAAGACATATTTATTACATACATATTTACTGTTGTTCAGTGATTTGCCTGATTAACCTAGTTAAGTCTTTGTAATAATGTTCTTGTGTGTCTTTTAAAATTGCCTTTACTTACCTGGTCTATGATGACATCGGTGCATTTTAACAGTACCAGGTGGTCCAGATATCCTTTAGGGTCGCTGTATGTTTCTGTTCTCTGCCACATTACAGCACAGCACAGGTCTATATGCTGTAGTGTATATATCTCTAGTTTCAGTGAGATTCATCCTCAGTGAACTAAAGTCTTACATTCATCTGAAGCATTGATGCAAACCAGGAACAGAATCCTAAAAGTAGCCTAGTGCTTTCTGAAAAGCTTGAATTATTTAGCGATTTGTAGGACACTTTTTTATTTTTTGAGTGTCTTTCAGCTGTTTGTCTTGATCCGCTCTGCTTGTTTCAGCATGTTTTATTATCAGGATCTGTGCTGAACTTCTTGATGAAGGCTTGTGTATTCTGCTCATTCATATTTGTTTCTTCAGTAGAGCTGTTTTGTGGGTGTGGATTCTTATGTTGCGGTCGTTCTAAACTGCTGTAATTCCTTTTGTTTAGAGACGATTGCCTGGACTTTGTGCTCAGAGTCACGTCAGGCATTTAGACTTTTTTTGATGATACTTTGTTCTCTAATACTGAACACTCAGTTTGCTGCAGAGGGACATTATATCGTTTTAGTATCAGTTATATTGCAATTTGTGAATATGCAATAGCCACATTCCAGGGCGTGCAGGTGGAGTCAGGACTGTAGTTGACCAGGTACGGTGTAAAAGTGTGGTTTTACTGTACGTTTGTTCCAGGAGATGCAGAGAGCTGTTCTGGAGTCAGTGGTTTAATGTTGAGTAACAGCAAACACTGAGAAAAAGCTGCAGACACACACACACACACACACACACACACACGTGTCACAGATGCATGTCCACACAATGCTCACACAAACACACACAAACCAGAGGTGTTTTATTTCTGCTGCTTTTATTCTTGTTCAGAAGAGGTCTGTTTCCCCCTGAGGCAGCAGTTTTCTGTGTGTCGTGTGTTTCTGTAAAACTGATCCTCAGGGAGTCTCTTCATTTACTGTAAACCCTAACATATCACATATATTTAATTCATCCTTATTTTTATAGCGCTTTTACAGTGTAGTGTTTTACCATATCACTTCTGTTTTATTCTGACACTGGCTGCCTGTTAAGTTTTGTATTGAATTTAAAACATTACTTCTTAACTATAAAGCTTTAAGTAATCAAGCTCCTGTTTATTTAACCAACATTTTGTCTCGCTACAATCCAACCCGCTCTTTAAGATCTCTAAACTCAGGGCTTCTGCTAGTACCTAGAATAGCAAAGTCTACTAAAGGAGGTCAAGCCTTCTCGTAAATGGCTCCTAAACTCTGGAATAGCCTTCCTGATAGTGTCCGAGGCTCAGACACACTCTCAGTTCAACACTAGATTAAAGACCTATCTTTTTAGTAAAGCATACACTCAGTGCAGCACATAACGCTATGATGCATGAATGTGCTTCACGAAGGTGAGCTGGCTTGATAACCACCTGTAGGACACACTTCTCCTGTCTTAATGCACCAGACGTTGTGTTAGAAACTCTCATATGCTTTACATGTTTGTTTATGTAACTGCTATTTTCATTGATAACACTTCATTTCTGCATCTCATTTATATACACTATGAACAGCA
This sequence comes from Danio tinwini, assembly GCA_903798205.1. Lineage (NCBI taxonomy): Eukaryota > Metazoa > Chordata > Actinopteri > Cypriniformes > Danionidae > Danio > Danio tinwini. The sequence continues at coordinate 581,723 of CAIGQZ010032406.1, forward strand.
GCTACGCTAATTATTTTCCTTATTCTCAATTTCCACCTGGGATACGCATCCAGAGGCCCCTAGAGATTATGCAGCGCCATAGATGTGATCAAAGACCTGTGAAGAAATTGTAAAGGTATCCATAATCCTGGACCAGGCCATATCCTGAGCAGCTGCTGTGGTGGTCATGGAGGAGTGAAGAGCATGAGACTGATTCCTGTAAGACCCCAGTGACAGACGAGTCTCCGCATTGATCCTGTGGGCCAGCCTGAACACCCGCCGTGACCAACTCAGACCTGCAGCTTTTTCACGATGGACGTCCAGCGATCTCCAGCCTCCAGTGCCTAGACTGCAGCTCTGCACAGAAAGTTTGGCCAGAGGAGAAATGGTCGTGCCCAACTGAGCCTGGTTTCTCAAGGTTTTTTTTTTCCTTCACTTTGGTCAATTGGTGAGGTTTGTTCCTCCACTGTCGCCACTGGCTTGCTTGGTTTGGGACTTGTGGAGCTGTGGTCACTGGTCTTTCAGGAATCAGTCTCATGCTCTTCACTCTATGACCACCACAGCATCTGCTCAGGATATGGCCTGGATTATAGAGACCTCTAGAAGTCCTCTATAGTTGGCATCATCTCTTCACAGGTCTACACATATCTGTTGCATATTTTAAATGAATTACAATTATGTCACATTTTACTAATAAAATTTATTACATAAAGATGTATTTTGTTTCTCACTCCACAAGCCCGTCTCTATATTTAACAATGTTATTGTTATGTTATTTAGTCATTCAGAATAAACAACATTTATTATAAACCTCAGGAGACGCTTCACCTAATAATGCCCATGTCCTCACTGTAGCGCTTCTAAACATTTATGAGTTTTACGAGACTAAAGAGTTATTCAGTGTAACAATAGTAAAATCAGGGATGTCCTGATCAGGGTTTTTTGCCCTCGAGTCTGAGTCTGACTCATTTGCGCTATACAAATAAAGATGAATTGAATAAAGAAGAGTGAAGGAACAGATCCAGGATGTTTCTTATTGTTTATTTAATTCACCTTATTTTATCATTCAACAACTCTGCTAACAAACAGAGCACTCCTTGATTGTTCAAGCTACCCCGCAGTAATAATTAACATAAATTCTTCACTTCTAGACTGTAGTGCAACAGTAAATATAAAAAAAAAATCAGTAATACTTTATTTTGATGGTCCATCAAAGCTTCAAGCTGCTTCTCTGTTCTACTTTGCCCGCATTTAACAAATAGCATCTTTGCAACCTTGTGATGTCATGCCGCACGCGCTGCTGTTTCTGTGTGAAGTCAAGAAAGAGGTCTAACTCCATGCCACTATATATATATATATCTCGAGTAGGGGTGAAACGGATCACAACTCACGGTTCAGAACGCACGTGACCCATGGATTAATATATTTTTTTTAACTTGTCAGTTAATCCAACATTTATAACCACTGCAGAGAGATCGCCTCCCGCGTCATTCAAATACATGAAAACATTTAGGCTTCCCTGTAAGATATAATGATGACGGGAAAATTTGTGGTGGGACCAGGGCTTAATTTGTGCTGGAACACTCCGGATCCGGCACCTCTGAAATCTGATCCAGCACCTCATTTTACCGATCCCCCTCCTCAACCGCTCTCCTACCCGTCCGCTGTTCACTTTCTTCCGCGACTCCCCAACCCTCTTTACTTTCGTCCGCGACACCTCCGCCCCGCTCACTTTCATCTGTGACAAAAAATCACAGTTTAATGAAACATGCCGCTGGTGAATTTTTGACGCTGGTAAAAGCAATTACATTGTGTAACCAACAGATGGCGTCAAACAACCATCAAAATGATGTCACTGAATAGGTTTTCAAAAATAATACACCTACAGTATAATAAATCATGAAGTTTTATGTGTGAATTGTTGAATCATTAATTGAAGATAAATATGATAAATATGTTGTAGACTATGTTAGATTTCTATATTTAGCATTATCAGCAAGAGTAGATCATATTTTATATTGTATACTTTTCTTTTGTCAGTTGGATCTTTCTTGATTGGTATTTTTATATTACTGTTATATAAAAGCAATGTTTTTTGCTGTAATATTTTTTATATAAATGGAAAGCAAATTGTCTCCTCACTCTTTTGCTGATCCGAAAAATGGTCCGATCCGTGACAAAAAAAAAACATAGTTTGATCCGAACTGCAGATTTGAGATCCATTACACCACTAGTATCGAGTCTGAATCTGTGTGATCGGGCCGATTTTCAATCACGTGATCAGATCTGGACATCCCTAGTTAATATGTCAATAACTTGTGCATATGTAGAACTAGAATAATGTAATTTTATGGCACAATAAAAGAACACAGTTTGACTCAGCAAATAATTATTTTAATAATAGTTATCATTAATTCTCAATAATTAGTTATTTTGAGATATGTATACCACTCTAAGCTACTGGGTTTAACCCATTTGTCAACAAAAGCATTTAAAAAAAATGTATTTCTTTTTATATATATATATATATATATATATATTTTTTTTTTCTTTATTATTACAATTATTTCACCTAAATCTGTCGCTATGGTGATGCACACGTGTCTGTTGCTCTGCCCTCTTCTGAAAAGCACACAATCTCATTTGAATTTAAAGCGACAGTCACCAAAACGCCACAATTAGGATCAAAGCCTAATGCTGTGTTCACACCAGAGTCCACTAGATCCTTTCAGAGGTGCACCAGCTCTGTGAGTTCATCAACTCCTCCAGAAACTATACCTGGATGATGGAGGCTTTCAGCAGTGCTTCAGACTGAGCCGAGCCCAGTTTGATCAACTGTTGTCCGGTATCAGCAGGAGGACTTTTCACCAGGACACCAACAACAGGCACTATGTCATAATCACACCCCTACAAAAGAAAGCTCCTGATTGGTTGACATGTGCGAATGTCAATTAATTAATGTCATTAATCGCGCAAAAACGCTCAACTATTCGCACCACCTCATTTGCGCATATTTTGCTAGGTCTATTCGTGTTTTTGTGTTTAACTTGACATGTAAATCACATGTAAAAGGGGCAGTTTCAGAGAGTTTAAGAACATTATCTGTGTGCTATTCTCAGCTCAAACTGAAACACACACACACACACTAGAGACAGCAGAAACGCATTCTACATCTTGTTAAAAGGAGTGTTATAGATCCTCTTTAATTCATCAAAACTCTCTGGATTTTTTGTTTTCCAGTTGTGTGTCTTCATTTGTGCATGAACTAATCCTTCAGAGCTCGAAAACACTTTTGTGCTCTACAGAAAACTAATAGAGTACAAAACATGTTAAACCAGCGCAGGGTGAACTGCTCCTCTACAGCAGCGTATTGTGAAATCACATTACAGTCTTTAATTTTTAATTAGATTCATAAATCTTAAAGTCTACACTGTTTGTTCTTGCGCACCGGCTGAGTAATGTACTCAAGGAACACAGCCAAAAGCTGGCAGACAGTTTAAAACACCCCTGAGAAGCAGCCCAAAACACCAACCGTAGTTCACTGAGGGGTTCTAATGCTCTTCTGGACTTCAGTTTAGAGATGAAAGAACATTTTCCTATCCTGAAAAGGCGAGATCAGAGATTTTATTAACTATTTTCATGCTACTGAGGAGATGACTTGTCAGTTAAGAGCAAACACGTCCTTGACGTTCTGAGTTTTTTTTACAGCAATCTGTGTTTTAGGTATATTACAGAAGGGGAAAATGCTTTTTTTTCTATTTTTGAAAGCAGATGGTTAGTTCTTTATTTTGATATATAATATGGCCATATATTTGGCCCAAAAATATTCAGTTAAATTTAGATGAAAATCATAAAAAATGCTGGCAGTGGCTGGAAACTAAAAAAAACTCTCTCAGGGAAAGAGTTAGCATGTACTTGTGTCTTGTAGTACTTACAATTGAAAAACTCCTAACGCTAGTTTGATCTCATTAAGCTCGTCTTAGCCAATCAAATGGTGGTTATTGCTCTCCTCACCTGCATACTGCCATGGTTGATTTCATCAAGTAGCACATGTTGCTGAATTGACATTTATGGTTATCCTGGAACGACATTCCAGCCAATCAGAATTAAAGGGTAAGTTTACGGTTTGTTAAAGGGCCATGAAACCCCCCTCTCTAGTTCAAGTCTACCTTAGCATTTTTTCAAAAAGTTCTCCATGATGGGCGTGAAGCTCTGCAGGCTGAGGGAGCAGTGGGCATGGCCAGCTGAGCAGGGGCAAAAGAGGGGAGAGAACAACTGCTGTCAGTGGGCTCACAAAATGACACAAACCATGAGGAGACGCACGATTTTATAGTTTACAAAGCTTAAATGCAAAGAAATAAACAGTAATTTAATGCCCCGCTACATTTGTTATTTGTAATTTCATATACACATAAGCACAATTAGTTCCATCATTATAAAGATCATTGTGTTTATATAAACACTATAAATGAGGAGGACTTCTCTCCTCCTCAATCCCCGGGTCTGAGGACAGACACAGTGGATTGCTGTACAGCAGGTCTCTTTCCCTGTCTATTCCAACCATTAGCCCTGCCGGCAATCTGGAGGATTTTAAAGATGTGCGAACACAGCAGCACGTATATAGGCGATGTGTCTGAATGATAACAAACTCAACTGATAAAAGATAAAGTTTGCCATTCTTCAAGTCTCGTACAGCTCTCCCGACAAAAATGCTTGCTGCAAACCAACAGCTTTGCTGTATCGGCCCTGACAGCATCACGGGGAAACACATGCAACAAACCCTGTCGATCATGGGACCCTTCGTGAATGGCTAAATACTGCGTGCCGTGCAGGGTCTCATTGGGTCTCACAGCTTGGCAAGTTTGCCTTGCCTTCGGAAAGCACGTGCGCTCATGAATAATTAAGAAGCAGGGTCCTCTCATAGGATAACTCTGCTATGAATAATAATGAGAAACCAACGCATTATCACTCCACTAGCAGATTCACGCTACATTACCAATTGTGATCCGCCCCAAACATTATTTTAAACCTGTAAGATGAAATTAGCTGACAAATATAATATATAATTATTATAATTAAAGCTAACGCTGTCTAAACTGATGCTCAACACACACATCTGTTAAAATCTCAAAAAAAGTACTCCAGGGTGTCTTGAACCTTAACGTTTAGGTTAAATGTCTTCACACACTGAAGTCTGAGCTTTTAGTATGCAGGAGTTTTTTTGTATATTTAAATCCAAAACATTCTTCACACACACACTAACCTTGCACACAGAGTCTGATGTGTTTTAATAAATCCATTGCAGAATAATTTGCAGAGCAATACAAAATAAATAGTGAAGATGAATTTGCTGTCGTCTTCATTTTGTTGTCTCTCAGGTTGCGCCAGATAATCTTCACTGATTTGACTGTCAATCATATTATAATATCCCCCTGTAAATATCATTAATGTGTAAAAAGGAACGAAAGTTATTGTTGTCGTACTGCCCCTAGTGTTCATTTTACCTACAAACTGCAGTCAAACGTGTTTAATAACATATTTGCACCATCTCCTGGAAATCTACAAGAAGCACATGTATCTGAAATATACAAATCATTCCCTAAGTAACGTATTTCAGATTTGAAAAATGTAGACCGCGCCCTCTAGTGGATTTCATATCTGAAACGTGCAACAGAAAACACTCTGAGCAATGTATTTTACCTGCATTCAGACTGCACACTTCCACTGAGCCAATGTTTTTACCTGGGTGTTTTATTACAAACCCTACTTATAAAACAACCAAACACAAACAGTTTAAACTGGTGTGTTTCATCATGTGATGTGATTCTCGAACAAACAGATTGATCACAACCAACTTTACAAACACAATTAAAGCAGGACATTTTAATGTTTTTACTTTGTCACTTACTGGAAACACATGACAACAATCCTGTGACAGTAGGACAACATTACAGTTCACTGAACTCAAGCCTTCTGTCTGTCTGTGTGTGTGAGTGCAGTAATTTCTGCTAAAGTAATCTGTGTCTGTGCAGTAATATCTGAACTTGTATGGATGTGTTTCAGACAGGTCTGGATCGGTGTTCTCTTTTAGACTGAACAAATGTCTCTTGTGGGAGATTTGTTAATGTTGCAGATCTTAAACATGAACAAACATGGCTCAGGGAAAAGGAAAACATCACAGCTCTTCAGATGGCCTTTTTAAGACTAATTGTTGCCTAGTTGTTAACAGTGGTTGAGAATAAGGACAGCGATGCTCCCGGAGGCTCCATATGATCTCAGCTTTATCTATACAGTGTATTAGCATCAGTGAAGCACAGACTGCAGGCTATAAAGCACAAACATCTCCTTAGAAATAATTGCATTTTTAAATATTTTATCTGAGAGACCGTCATGCAATAGTGTGTGGTAAGGAAATGCGGATGTTTGTGGTAAGGAAAGTAATCGCTCTTTACTTTCAATTTTTTATTTGTTTTGTGTGTAAATGAAGTCTACTTTTTGCAAATAGTTTTTTTCATGCACACTGAGATGTTTGAGACTCTTGCTTATCACCAGCATTTTTCAAGATGTTCTATGATCTGTGGTACTTGTGTGCTTGGCGAGAGCAGTTTATGCTTGTGCACCAGTAAGTGGTGTTTTACTGTAACTACAGCAGCTCAAGACACATGAACAAGAGCAGCAGTCTTAGGCTCAAGGTGATTTTAATTGTGCTTTTATCCCTGCTGTTTTTTCTTTAGTAGAACATTAAAGTTGATTTGTAAAGTGAAATGATCAGTCCCTGTAAGAAATTGAGCAATATTTTCAGTAATATTAGCTTTAATCCACAACCTGGTCAAACAGTTCACTTTGCATGTGCCAATGTAGTCCGATTGTAGTCCTGTCAATTTAATGATAAAAGCATGAGAGTGGTCAGGTGGCACAGTTTGTTTATAGATATTGGTGATTGTATCACCAGCCCTAGCTCTATTGTCATCAAAAGTGACAGGACTACAATCGGATTACAATTGAACTACATTCATACTACAATTGCACTACAGTCGGACTACAGCGGGACTCCAAATTGTACTACAGTCGGACTGCAGCCGGACTACATTCATACTACAATTGCACTACAGTCGGACTACAGCGGGACTCCAAATTGTACTACAGTTAGTTGGACTGCATTCCTACTACAATTGGACTACAGTCAGACTCCAAATTGTACTACATTCGGACTACAGACAGACTCCAAATTGTATTACATTCAGACCGCAG